>JAMALP010000011.1:10219-283885 GCA_023627985.1 Cutaneotrichosporon sp. PT3311B | reverse complement strand
GGAACGGTACTGTTCCAGCGCGGGGGCACAACTGTACTGGACAGTTCTGTACTTTATTGTACTGTATAGTAGGATGTATTATGATCATGTTGTACTAGGGATTGTGCCGAAGCTTAGAAAGCGAGGTCAAGTCAACGACGTGGTCGAGCTAACCCACAGGGCAGAGAAGGAACGGTACTGTTCCAGCGCGGGGGCACAACTGTACTGGACAGTTCTGTACTTTATTGTACTGTATAGTAGGATGTATCTTGATTATGTTGTACAGTACTAGGGATTATACAGTACTAGGGATTGTACAGTGGTAGGGATTGTACAGTACTAGGGATTGTACAGTACTAGGGATTGTGCCGAAGCTTCTTTTGCTGCACCAATGTCTCCACACGCTGTTTAGTTGAATTGGCCCAGATGGTCCTCTCCACAGTCCGGAATTAACTATTAACTCTCTTTGCATCCTTCTGCGCTGCTGCTGATACGAACATACAGTACAACTACTTTAGTGTGCGGGGCCAGATGTCATGGCGGCGTACTGGGGGTCCTTCTCGATACCGCCAATCTCCTCGAGGTTGTAGAGGGGCTTGAGCTTGGCGTTCTTGTTGCGGAAAATGTAGCGCTTGATCCACCACGGCATCCACGTGCCGACCTGGTACTTGGCGTGCGTGGAGATGGGAACGCCGAACTGTCGTCAGCATAGTCCTGTAGTATAAAAAGCAGGTGCGACTCACGACATAGTCGAGCTCCTCGAGAGTAAGCTGCTTTGTCTCGGGCAGGAAGAGGAAAATCATGATGGCCGCGAGGACGTTGAGGCCAGCGTAAAACCCGAACGCGCCTGTGGGAGTCATGGCCTTGACCATTGCGGGCCAGGTAAGACCGAGGATGGCGGCCCAGAAGAGACAGGTGGCGACGGCCCAGCCCATGCCGACTTCACGCTGAAGGATTAGCATTGTGAAGGGTATTCCAGGAAGAAACTCACGTGAGTGATGGGGAACACCTCGGCACTGTAAGCGAAGGGCACGGGGCCCTCACCGACCGAGTAGAAGATGGCGAAGAGGTAGATGAAGACGGCAATGAGGGGGAGACGCGCTGCCGAGCCCTTGGAAATGACCTCGCCGGCCTCGTTCTTCTTTGGGCCGGGAAGCAGGAACATCAGACCCGTGACGAGCAGCGTCCAGGCCATGTTCGGGAACGTCGACAGCAGGAGGTTCCGGCGGCCAAAGGTGTCAATAGTGAACACTGCAGGGATAGCGAAGACGAAGTTGAGGAGACCAAAGCCCCACGAGGCGAAGAGACACTGCAGAGCGTCATATCCGGCCTCCTTGAACACCGACGACGAGCTGAGCCGTTAGTTGCCAAAAAATAGCGCGAATATACTAGAATGCAATGATGTTGATTCCACACATTTGCTGCGCAAGCATGACGACGAAGGAGGCGAGGGTTGCACGGCGAACGCGTGGGATCGTGAAGAGCTGGAAGAAACGGGTGAAGAAGTTTGAGTTGCCGATCGCGGCGTATTCCTCCTCCAGCTGGCAGTGGACGTAGAAGAGGTCGCGCGCGGCCTGCAGGGGAGAGTTACGCAGACGCAGCAGAGACTTGAAGGCCTCCTGGTAGCGTCCCTTCTTCATGAGCCAACGAGGAGACTCGGGGCAGAAGTAGACTCCGAGCACGAGCGGCACGGCCGGAATGAAGGCCGATCCGAGCTGAAGCCGCCATGCAATCTTGCCTACTTTGTACACTTGGGGTTAGCTAAGGCGCGAAGGTATTTTTCCGTGCTGGTTGGGACCATCTCCGTTGCCGTCGCCGGCCGCCACGGTCTCGGCGCCGAAACAGATGGCGTGCACGACCATAGATGTGACAGATGTGGAACTGTGGAGACCCCACACTGCTACACACTATTGCTCTTTTGGCTCCACCATCTGTCCCAGACCGAAGATTGCGGAGCCATTCAGGGTCACTAGCGTCGATCTGGGCGCATGGGCCACATGCTGCAGCGTCCCGCCGCTACTCTGCCGCGTCTGCCGATGGATGACACCATGTGCAACAACAGCCGACAGACACATCTTTCGCTCTCTCTCGGCGCAAGCACATCTTCCCAAGCAACACTCACCGGCAAGATTCGCGCAGAAGTCGAGGAAAATACCGAAGGCCGTCCAGAGTTGCCACGACATGACGAGACCGCCGCGGACGGACGCTGGGACGTTCTCCGAGTTGAAGATGGGGACGGTAGAAGCCTTGAGGCCCATGCCGATGCCCATGAGGAGACGGCAGATGAAGAGCTGGTACCAGTTCTGGGTGACAGCCGAGCCGATGGGGGTGAGAAGACAGAAGATGGCAGAGACGAAGATGGTGCCGCGGCGACCGAGGAGGTTGTTGACGGGGTCGTTGAGCCAGCACCCAAGGAACGCTGAACCAATGTACGGCGCCGAGTTGACGAGACCGACGATCCACGAGTGGTTGTACGCGTTCGGCGCACCCTCGCTGTCGTCGATGCCGAACTCTACGGGGAACGAAAGGTTGGCGCCGTTGGAACCAGTCTGGTCCCAACCCTGCACGGCCGCACCGACCGACGCGAGGACGACGGTGAAGATGAGTGCCTTTGGCTGGGCCCACTTGTGCGTCTTCTCACGGCGGAGCCAGTGCTTGTCCTCGTCGGTGAGGTCGGGCATCTCCTCAAACAGGGTCGGATTCTGGCCGACGAGCGCTGCGCGCTCAAACAGGTTCTGTTCGTCCTGGAAGCCAAACTCGGCGCAGAACTGCTTGACGCGGCCAAACAGCTCAGTCTTGGACAGACCGAACAGGGGGTTCTGAATCCTGCACGCGTCAGTCTTCTGGACCAGCACGCCATACCCACTTGGCCGAGGCATTCATGTTGATGGCCTCTGCGGCGCGGCTCTGGCGCCGCTCAATGTGGCTGTGGTGGACATAGTCCTCCTTGGTTGATGGCGGCGACTCGCGCCCCTTGGCATCCTCGGCGGACATTGTGGCAAAGCGATTCGAGGTGGTTGGGAGAGGTTCACAAGCTCTCCCCCTGCTTGTGTTATATCCTACAGCCTGGGGGGGGGAGGGGCTTTGCGTTCGATGCTGCGTTGCCAACGCTGCGCTCCTATCCCACAGGGCAGGAGGTTATCGCCTGAGATCAGCTGGTCACAATTACTTACTTGCCGCTTCGTGCTCGGGCTGATGCCCCAAACTCTCTCTTTCTCTCCTTCAGCGTGATTACAGCAGCATCAGCCTTTCTAGACCTGGGAGTGCTGGTCTCCCGCTGTTCCCACCGGCCAAGGGAATGCAGCGCGCATGATACGGCAGGGTACTACCCCGGGATATAGACATCCCCCCTCGCTTAGCCAAGATGCCCGTCGCGGCAATGTTTGCTAATTTGGTTAGCTTGGCTGGTGAGAGGGGGCAAAGCAAAACGCTGTGTCGAGAACGCACAGCAGAGGATGTATCGGGGCAAGGCACCAACTACGCGTTTGCGCCTGGACCCTGCCGTTCAGCCCGGTGTTGTGCTTCTTTTCTCTCGGAGCCATGCCTCTACTTCGACACCTCGGTCTTCCCTTCCCATCCTCAGGTGCCGTTTTAGTTTGAGCACGCCGTGCCTTGTGTCCAGCCCACTTCGCCGCAACACGGTCCCCCACGGGCCCAGGTGGGACTCCTGCTCTTGTGCACATCCTGGCATGTGTTTCAGGGTACGCAAGGGCAGAGTATTATAGGAACGAGGGGGCCGGCGGTCGAATGTCATCTGACATTGACAATCCGTGTGCTCGTGGTCTCAAGTGCCATTATGTGCAACTTTGTGTCCGGCGCGGATCCGGCGTTGAGCAAAAGGGGATACCCACACAGGTCGACTGCGGTGCTGTACTGCGGCGCGGCAATTGTAGGCAAGTGGAGACGAGGCTTGTCCGAGTGTTGCCGGGTCGAGGAATGCCCTGGCAATGCATGTATGCGGAGCTGAAACTGTAAAAAGACGCCGTCTCTCCGCTGGAGCATCCGTCCACGCGACCAAAGTAGATTGCGAGCCAATCGAGCAGGCGCATAGACTGCAAGTGGAGCGCTCGCCGGTCTTGATTGCGAGATCTGCCCCATGTCCTCCGGAATGACGGCAGGCAGGTAGACCGACGATCACGCCCTGAAGCGCTCAGATGCAGAGGAACCTGTCTCAGGTTATGACAGACTGGCTTGGCGATATCGTCTGCCTTCTACAACCGCCACTGTAGATCTCCGCCTCGGTCTGAGCTTGATCTTCTGGCCGCGTCATGGAATACCAAACAACAACAAGAAACGGCCCGACTATCGCTATAATATCAAACATCGTAAAGGTCGCAGCGTTTCAGCCAAATGGAATTGGCCGGGCATGCGTTGCCCGAGTTATGTATGCTACTACTGCACAACGCCGATCACAAGCGAGCTCGGCGCCGGGCATGCCACTCGAGATATGCTTGCCAATGTTAAGATTGTGGGGCGTCGTGGTGGGCATGTGTCCTACGTCCCCAGGCTGCGGGAAGATGTGTCAGCCCTGCGTATGATCTGCACAGAGTCTGGACCGGGTCATTGCTCAACCAACCCAGGTTCGTTCCATAACTTTTGACATTGCCATCGTGCCTCTTTACAGTATCTGTCTCCATCATGGTTGCCCGAGGGATGGTCTAGTAGTCGTAATGTGTGCGCCGGACGTGCGCCGAGTCGAGCATCCTCGGCTCCTCCCGTAGCTCTCGATGGCCTCGTCATCGTGCCTCCGTACAATAATGCTCGCCCTAGCCACGACGACGATCGCCACAACGTCTGCCTGAGTTTGGGTCAAGCCGTAGCGCAGCCTCGACACCAGACACATCCCATAACCTTCGTGGCACTGGTATCGTGCCTCCGGACAAAAATGGTCGCCCTAGCCACGATGAGTCGTAATATCTGCGCCGAGGTAGTGCCGGGTCATAGGACATTTCCGGAAACCAAAGCTCTAACTCTGGATGGCATTGACCTCGTGCCTCCGGACAATAGTTCGCGTCTTTGTCCTAGTTGTCGCGACAGAACACGGAGCCCTCAAAGAGCTTGCGCGCGGTTCGGAAGACACGCGCCTGGGGCACGTGCAAGAGTCCATCGTCGCCTTTGACGACATCGGCGTCGACGGCGATGGTGCCTGAGGCGTGGCCGATGGTGATGCCGTCCGCAACGCGGTCGCCGCGCAGCACATCGTGCACGACAGTGCCGGGGACACGTGCCGCTGCTGCAGTACACAGGGACGCAGTGATGGGGAGCGCGCGGTGGGGGTCGCCAGAGGAGATACACCGCGTGACGAGGTCAATGTCGTTCTCGGCGAGCTTAGCGCCAGAGAGCACGGTGTGTTCGGTCTTGGGGCTCATGATGCACACTTTCGGCACGGCCTTGGCCTTTTGTGCTGCCTCGAGAGAGTCGACGAGCCCCATTGCCACAGCAGCAGCGTTACGCAGCTTGTCTAAGCGCTGGAGCGTCGGCGCGTCAAACTCAGCGGGTAGAATAGTGGGGTTGATACCCATGTCGGAGGCGTGCACGAACGCGCACGGGTTACCGCAGTCCATGAGCGTGACGTGTACCTTATCTCCGTCGCCGAGATCAAGCTCATCGACCACCTTGCCGGTCGGAAAGAGCTTACCGGTCCGCGAGCCCTCAGGCGAGATGAAGTCGAGTGTGATGCGTGCGTGCGTGCCCGACACGCCGTCGATCGCGTAATCCCCTTCGAGGTCGGCCTGCCGCGTCCCCGGAAACACTGGGAACAGCGCGTGGATAACCTTGTTGGTATTGGTGTTGAAGATGCGTACCAGATTTTGACCGTCCGACTCGCGCGGCTCCACCAGACCTTTCTCCAGCGCAAACGGTCCCACCGCCTAGGGTCAGTCTCTACCCCTCCTGCCATCGCCTCACGGCAAGCATGTTACCGCAGTTACTCCCGTAGTCGACGCCTGTCGTCAGCTAACTCGGAAGCTAGCAGCTCACCTGGCTTGTCGACGAGGACTTGGGCAAACTCATAGTCGACGTCGCAGCCGTCCACGGCCGACTTGCCGATAATGGCGACCTTGGACACGCTGCTGTACCCGCCACCCATACCGTCAAGCTCACTGTAAGCTTATGCCGCGTAGTCTGTACCCACCTGGCGGCCGTTGGGGTCAGGACTGCCCATAGCCGAGAGGAGGATGGCGTCGCGCTGGGCGCCGTGCGGTGGCAGGTCGTCGCGCTGTACCAGCAGCGCCTTTGACGTACCGCCCCGGTAAAACGTAGCTGCTAGTGGCCGCTCGCGCGCACGAGACATGGCACTTAAAAGGCGCTGAGCTTGGCGCATAGTGCGTTGGATGGCGTCGGGAGAACGAAGCGAGTGCGCCAAGTGCCCAAGTCTGGTGGAGGATGGATCGATCGGCTTTCACCGGCCAATCGAGATCGGCGTTCGGCTACTATGGCGCGGTCTTCGCGGACGCCATCGCGCCTCCGAGTGCAGAGCGGGTGGCGGATCTCTCGCCACGACCCCGCAGCAGGAGCAAGAGCTCTGGAACGCAAGCAGCTCGCCAGTCAGTTCTCTCACAATTACACCCGATGTGCTCAGTAATGAGCCATACCAAATGCTACCTCCATAACGATTCTAGAACATCTCAAGGCACACGTCCAAATGCAATGAGCACAAGACACCCCTCGGCCCTCTGGCGCGCTGCGCCACTGAAGTCTCCACACCTTGCATCTTCTCGCCCAGCATAACACACAGTCTGCTGCAGGGTTTTAATAACGTTGTACCTAGATCTTGAGGTTGCGGTTGGGGTCCGGGTTGGACAGGAGAACAACGGCGTACTTGCCGCTGATGCGCCACCCAGACTCGTTCTCGTCGAGCTTCTCGGCGACGCCCTCGGGCAGACCAACGACGACGTCCGACTTGATAGTACGGAGCGACACGATGGGAGGAGCGCCAGGCTCACTTCCCAATGGGCCGATGGCCTGCGCGAAGGGAGTGGACGTCGGGGCGTGGCAGTCGTAGGTGAGCTTGCGGTGGTTAAGGTCACCCTTGAAGATGACTAGGTCCGACTCGCAGAGCGTGTCCCAGAGATCGGGAGCCTCACCGGGGAGCGACCAGAAGCTGTAACCGGTGCACCAGAAGGGGTGCTGGTGGTACTGGAAGTGCCCCTCGCTCTCAAACTTCTTCCAGCGCTGGCCCAGAGTGCGCAGGTGAGCAATGTCGTCCTCGGTAACCGATCCGTGCTCGTCGTCCTGGAACAGGTGGCCGTAGACACACTGGTTAAGGATCCAGTTCCAGTCCTGGCGACGAACGTCACTGACGAACCAAGGCAGGATCTAAATGTCAGTACCAAGCTGGTGATGCAACCCACCTTGCCGTGGAAGTGGACCTCCTTGCAGAGACCCGACTGGATGAGCCAGTCAGCAAAGACAAGGTCGGTGTAGAGCTCGAAACCGGCGTTGTCGAGAACAAAGTCGATGCGGCCGCCCTTGAGGTTGCAGACAATGTCGGCAATCTCGCGCAGGTTGTTGCCAAGAATGTTCTTCTCGGTGGCAGCGAGAGCCTCACCACCAGTCGACTGCAGGTTCTTGATGTCCTCCTCGGTCATGTCGATAAGCAGCGACAGGTCGGTCGAGTTACCCCACAGGCAGACTGGTGTGAGCTACACATGCAAGGGAACATGCTCGGAACTCACTCTGAGCGAGCTCAGTGAAGACGAGCTTGTTCTTCTCGAGGACCTGCTCGGGGGAGAGCTTGGAGTCAAGCTGGGTGGGCTCGGCGAAGCGGGACGCGAGCTCGAAAACGGCGGACGAGGAGCGGCTGAAAGTGTCACACTGCGGTTAGACGTTGCTTCCGGCTTGACACCCACCTTCTGGCGGAAGAAGACATCGTACTCGACCCAGAACTTGCTGAGAGCGAAGCACTCGCGGAGACGGCGGTACTTGTACGCCTCGGCGAAGAGCCAGGGGGCGTTCATGAAGTCCTTGCCCTTGAAGTACTTGGCAATTTCCTACGAAGATCAGTCCTGTAAGCTTCTCGGGGAATGCTGACTCACCTTGTTCCAGAGAGCAACATCACCGGCGCCGTCGTCGATAATGGGGCGGAGCTTGGCGTTGTTGTGGAGGTCCTCCATGAGGATCTCCATACGCTCAACACACTTTACAAGGTCGGTAATGCGCTCCTCGTCGTACTCCTGGTTGAGAGTGAGGTAAACGTCCTGGATAGCCTTGGCCAGAATCGTCGGGAGACGGACGCCCATGGTGGCCTAAATTAGTCAGCGCTGGTCATATCTCGGCAGATCAAGCGGTGGGGCGCTCCAACAATGCCGATCTGCTACTTCTTATCACGCCGGGTACTCACATGGGCAAACGAGTACTCGTGGTAGCCACGGTATGCCGGCCAGGGAGGCTGGTCTGCGGCAAAGTCAGCAAACGGACAGGCGACAGCGCTAGGTAAGCTTGGCCACTAACTGGGGTTGACACGAGTCGGCGTGCGGGGGAAAGCCTGGAACGTCAGTATGACGGTACTTGTACATGACTGCAAAGCTACTCACAGCCTGAGACGACTTCATCTCGTTGGGCTTCTGCTTGGGCGGGAGGTTGCCCAAGTTGAGCTGGAACAGTCAGCGATGTCGTCGAGATAAGCTGGACCGGGGTGGTGCTTACCATAGTCTTGGAGACCTTGCCGGTCGCGGGGTCTCTGCCTGCCATTGTCGCTGATGTTTTTCCTCTGCTGTTGTGGTTAATGTAAAAGTGGCAAGATAAAATCGAGCCAAGAGATGTGTGAAGAGGTCAAGAAGGGAGATGCGAAGAGGGAAATGGGGGGTGGTGGATGTGTCGATGGGCGTGTGTGCGTCACACCTCACACCCGACTTGCTTGGGTCGGCTCTGGTTGGCTGAGACAGGGGCGCTTTTCCCTCTCATGGGGATATCGGAGGCCCAGGAGTAGGTGGAACGGCATACAAGCGGAGGTGTGCGAGGCGTGCCGCCGCGGCGTGCTCTTCCTGGGTGGTGTGGCGTGGCTTGTGGCGTGGGGGGGTGTGTCACTGCTGGGCATGGTACGCCGGAGTGGGCTCACGCCGTTCAGGGTCGCTCATTGTATCGTTGTGCATTGCGGGCGTGTCGGCAGAGAGAGTCATTCCCACACAGTACGTCAGTGGTTGTCAGTACCTAGCGAGTTAGGCCCTGGGACCTGAACACCATGAACAGGCAACTGCCGCAGTCAATGCTGGGCGCCGTTTACTCGTTGCTTTTACCGCCGGAGAGCACAACAAGAGCCGCGACCATTCTACGCGTCTGAGTGTACCTGGTCTATGCGCGAGCGCAACAGCTCGACAGCACGAGTCGCCGCACGTCCATCGAGCTCGTCGTCGCTGCCGAGGCACGGCAAAGAGGAGATAATCGCTCACCTGGGCGCCAAGCCGCCGACGCTTACCTGCAACGTGACGCTCGCTAATTAGCTAACTTCGGAGACACGGCCACATGTTCCGGGGATGGAACGTGAGCACATGTGCTTGGACCGGAACCGATCCATCCGCCCAAGCCACACAGCCATGCCGTCGTGAGGCGCGCCCACATGTACACTGCGCGCGCGTCGCTTAGAACTCCTTTTCAGCAAGCACGCGCCGTCGTGGCAACAGAGCAAACATGACAACAGGCGAGACAGGGACGAAAACGGTGCCGGCGTGGGGGTAGAATTCTAACAGCCCTGGCCTTAAGTGCCAAGACGCGGTTCGCGTGGGATGTCCGTCCCGTGGCAGATAACCTGTATGACGCGGTGGCTATCGCCGACGCCGCCTGCGGCTTGTTCAGGACGCCGCAGGTTATGCCTTCCGTAGGACAAGCCAGGGCCGCCGACCCAAGGGATGGCGAACAAGGGGCGAGGTGCGCTCATTGCGGGCCGCGACCGCGCCGAAAGGGCGTTTGGGCGGAGGTCAAGCGATGCCCCACTCCTTTTTCATTGCGTTAGGGTTTGAATGAATGGTTACGACAGAGTGATTTCGGCAGCTGCCTAATAACCAATAGCCAGGTGGCAGGTGGTATCATAACTATATACTGTATATCGTTTGATGCTCATATAATAGTCAATATCAATTGGCTTCGGCAATCGCTAGGCATAGGCATTTAAAACTACAAACAGGTAGCAACTGATAAAGGGTTCGAGTACTTGAATGCATGCCACTACTGCCACAGCAGTAAGCAAGACGCTATGCAAGAAGCAGAGCGTCAAAAAGTTTGTAGAGTGCCAGGCTGGCGCTGGCAAAGCTGAACTGTTGCCTGCATCGCTGCCTCCACTTACAATGACATCAAAGTCAAAGTGTCCGGCCTATTTTGGTTTCGTACCGTCTCTTTCCCATTACACCATGCCACGCCGGGACAGTTCACGGTCGCCAGATAGGCGGCGGACCCATGAGCGCGAACGTGACGACCGGCGCCGCGAACGGCGTAGGGAGAAGGAAAGGGCGAGTGATTGCAACCGCGAGCGTGACCGGGATCGGGATCGAGATTATGACCGTAAACGCGAACGGAGGGGTAGCGAGCGTGAGCGCGACCGTAGGAGGGATGAACGCAAACGTGACCGTGATCGCGACGACCGCGACCGCGAACGAGACTATGAGCGTGAAGGAAGTCGACGCCAGCGGGCCCGTGACCGATCGCGATCGCGCGAACGGTCCTCGCGTGCGCGCCGCTCGCCGTCGCGGACGGGCAGCGAGTCGTCCGAGGACCTACTGGACCTAGACGACCTGGGCGTGGGACGTATCACGGAAGAGGACTTTTTGTGCGTGCGACAGACGTGGCAGCCAGCTTACGCCCGTGCTGACGCCAGGGGCGGCGTGTAGCCTCAAAGCCGGCGAGTTTCGCTTCTGGCTCAAAGAGGAGCGCGGCAAGTATCTCGACCAGCTGTCGTCCGCCGCTGCGCACAAGTATTTTCGCCGCTTCGTGCGGCGCTGGAACGACGGCGCGCTGCCCCGCGCATGCTATGCTCCGCACCACCCGCGCGCTGCCGAGAATACTGCTTAGTACGCTGTCACTGGTCCTGCAGGCAGCACTAACGCGCAGTAAATGGACGTTTACGGAGGGGTCGCGGTTCAACTCGCAGGAGATTGAAGCGACGCGCGCGTCTGTCGACCGCATGACTCACCCTGCGCCCAGCGGTTCCACGACTGCTAGAGCGGGGAGTAGGCGCGACGACGACTCTGACGATGATATTGGACCGCGTCCGCCGTCGGCGTCGCAGTCACCGGGCCCACAGTTGCCGGACGACACGCGCGTCGGCCCGGCTGCACCGACCGTGTCAGAGCGGCAGCTGGCGCGCGAGGTGCTGGCGGAGGAAGAGCGGCTGGAGCGGAACGCTGAGCGCCGTGCCAACCGCCGCACGGCGCTCGAACGTGCTGAGGAGACCGTGCCGCGTCAGGTGGGCCGTGAGGGTAAACAGGCCGAGAAGCGCGCGGCCAACGAGAAGAACCGCGAGATGCGTGATAAAGACGCTGCAGCTGGTCTTGAGGTTGACGAGGGTACGCTCATGGGCGACGACGGAGGGTTTGCCGCTGCGTACGTCTACTCCAGCATGTGCTTCGTGTCGCTGACATGCAGCCTGCGCGCACGCGAGGCATCGTCCTCACGTCGCGCGGAGAAACGCGCCGAGGCCCAGGCAGAGCTACGTGCCGCTGCCCAGGAGCGTGCGGCCGAACGCCGCGAAAAGGAAAGCGCGACAATGGACATGTGCGTGGTGCACAGTGGAAGCAGCTGACTCTAGGCTCAAGGCCATCGCCAAAGAGCGCTTTGGTCGGTAGTCTGTAGCATACTCTAGGCCCAAGGTCATAGCCAAAGAGCGTCTTGGTCGGTAATCTGCAGCATACGCTGAATTTGTACTGAAATTGTAGACACCGACGTCAGTAGCCGCCACAACGCCCTGAGAGCCCAAGCTATGTCTGGTAGTATGATGCATACCACCCCGCAATGTACAAAGGAGCCGGAGAGACGGTGCAACCGCTGATCAAGTGGGGTCGGTTTTGGGTTGAGGGTTGGAGGGACAAGTTTACTCCTCGTCCTCCTCCTCGGCCTCGCCGTCACCGCCGGCGGCAGCCTTTGCGCGCTTGCGCTGGACACGGCCGGGACGGCCACCACCGTAAGGCGACTTGAGCGAGTAGTCAATGTGCTTCTGCGAGTCGAGACGGACGACGAACGAGGGGACGTTGACGACCTGCTTGCCGACGCGGATGTGGCGCTGGCGGATGAGGACACGCGCGTGGTGGACCGACTTGGCGAGGCCGAGCTTGAAGACCTGGGTCTGGAGACGGCGCTCAAGGAAGTCCTCGGTCTTGAGGGCAAGCACGTAATCGAGACGCATGTGGGCGTCGTCGAGCACACCGATACGCACAAGACGGCGGATCAGGGCGTTACCCTCGAAGAGACGCTTGGGGTCCTTGTCGTCGAGCTTGAGGAGCTCACGGGCAGCACGACGGATCTTGGACAGCGTAAGCTGAATGCGCCAGATCTCACGCTTGTTGCGGAGACCGAACTCGCCGGCGAGCTAGACGTTAGCAAAATGTAACTTCATACCAGGAGGGGGGGGGGAAAGATTTTTGCACGCTAAAAATGAAGCGCATGCAGCGCCGCGGCGCGACGTGTATCCACAGTGGACACACATCGGCCGGGCGAATGAGCGCAAAGGCTCACCTTGAGCTCGGCGTCGAGACGGGCGGCCTCGTACGGGCGCTTCGGGACCTTGTAGGTCTTCGACTGCTTGCTGCGGGGTTAGCGGGTGTCAAATGTGGATCGAGGAACCACGCAGCGCGTCGACGACCAAGACGGTTGACGCGCAATGGCGGGCGGTCCGGCAGCTAACAGCGAGAGGATTCTTCTTGTGACAAGGGCAGGGGCACACAGACACGTCTGAGCCTTCATGGAGCATCTGCCTGTGCGACAGAGTAATGCTTAGCAGCACGGTGCAGCGACGGGCAGCTACCATACGGCCTGCTACACACGCATGGCAACGCCGTCGCACCGCTGCACCGTCTCTGCCCTCGATGCGCCGAACACACTGTCACAAGACGCCGGGACAGTGTTGTACGCGTTGCACAACACCCAACTCCCCTCCCTCTCGCTGCTGCCGGAAACCTCCACTGCCGGGCCATCGCGGTCGTCGTCGTCGGTCGTCGTCGTCGGTCCACTGCGCGCGTTCCACGGGCTAGACCTACCGGGGGGCGTTGGTCATGGCGGACTGTTGAGGGATGAAAGAAACGACTCCAGCAACCAAGGTCCAAAGATGTCCTCGGCACGCACGCACACACCTGCAACACTCTTGGATGAAGCGGGAGCAAATGCAATTTGTGTGTGGGCGGTGGTTGTAACAGGGACGGTGTTTTCGGCGTTATGAATTGGCACCAGGTAGGGCGGGAAAGGGGTGAGTGGATAAATTAGTTCCGCAGTCTTCGGCGATTGGGTTAGCGCCGACAGCTTCAGGGCTTGCTCTCGCGTGGCCTTTCCCAGATCGTAACCATTAGAATAGCATTAAAGCAACCCATTAGCACGGCGAATACATTGTCCAAGCACCCACTTGCTAGTGAGCTACAGTTTACCCCTCTTGTCTCATGCATCATGTCTCGAAAGGCCCACTGCAATCTAATCTATTAAGCGTTCAACCCGGGCGATGTGGCGGTCATTGATGTCTCGCGTTCCACATAGTGCGATCTTTCAGTAGCGCATTCTGCATGCCCTCTGCAAAGACACACGCGTAGGTTGGTGGGTCGAACATGATGCGCGTGTCGGGGGACATGATCATGACCGACGGGACTATGCCACTCTTCGTCAGAGCCATCTCGTCAAGGCGCCACCTTCTCAACTCTTCACTTTCCGAACATCTGAACTTCTGAGCTTCGCTTCTGCGCTTCGCACCTTCTGAATTTTTAATGGCCCGTCTTACTAACCTGAGAACGAAATTATGTTCCATAATCCAGTGGCCGTGCTGTTGGCGCTGGCCATCTACGCCGTTATCCACCAGGTGGACCCCCTTCTCGTGTGCAGTACCTGCGCGTTTGTGAGAAGGCAAACGTTTTCATGGTTAATTTTACCCCGCGTCGCCGCGTCGTTGTCGGCTAAAGTGGATCAATGGCAATTCCCTTCTCACCCTTGGCTTAAAACTTTGTTCATTTACAATGGCCGCAACGACCTCTTCCCATAAGTCCACACCCTTCTTGTATAAAAGATATCCGGCAACAGCTGTCTCAGCAGGCTGGGAGCTTTTTCTTGCAATCGCTGCAGAAGTCCGCGTGGGGATTATTTCACGCGTTTTCTTATGAACTCACAATTGATGGTCCGCACTCTGTCTTTGGCTTCGTTCCCACGACGCACACAGATCACATCTCAGATCCAGAGGCCACTACAGTATTCCATCTTTCGACGTTCTCAGAGTGTTTTTCAGGTGGGTAGTCAAAGCCGCCCAGCGAGGCAGTTCTGCCGTTAAAAAATCTTGTCGTATCAATTGCTCCGTGTTTTGTGGGCGCAGTTTTGAAATCACTAGAGGACCTGCACAGTACTGTAACAATTCCTTGTTGCCACTCACCAACTAGGAAACCATGTCACCATGCTCATGTGTGAGGGCTTGGTTGCCGAGTTTGAGGTGAGCATGAACTTTAAAGGTACCCGGAGCACCCCCGCCATGCAGAGTCTCACTTGAGGCTTGTGGTATTCATGGGTGGGTCTTTGCAGACAACTTTATTTTTTGGCAGTACACCGCCCCCTATGCCAAGACCGACGGAGAACGTGACCTCTGGATCCACCTCACGTCCACTGTTGAACACTTGTCTAACTCCGTTCTTTTGGTCTTTGTCCTCGACCAACTGGTGAGGTTATACCTGCGGTTCGGCTACCATTTGGAGTGATACGTCATTCGCCGAGCTGCTTCGGCATGGCTGCGACGCACGGGGGAGTTGCACAACAAGAATATCTCTTCTGGGGAGTCCCGATTGCCCGTCAACTAACGCACCATTGCGTGTCCGGTGGGGTTGGTGTCTCTACGGTAACATTCAGGTGATCGATGTGTCAAATGTGACCTTTGGCGAGGAGGCACATGTCACAACCGTGCTTGTCACACCCGTCGACGAGAACGATTTTGTTGCGAGCGACTCAGGAGATGACAAAGCGGCAATGTCGTCCTCGTCCTTTCCTTCGAAGACGGACTCACCTCCTCGTCGGAGTTGATTCTTGGCACCATGAGACACTACTTCAGCCTACAGTGTACTGTAAGTCTGTAGAGGATGAGTGTAAGCATTGCACAGGGCACGTCACATCGCTGTGGTGCTCAGTATGTTCGCGACGCGTCTAATCTAATCCGAATGGGTTGTGCCTGCCGGCGTCAGCTCAGCGGCGCGACAGTTCCCAGCAGTCCGGTCCAGCGAGCATTCAGAGGCACTAGCGTGCAGATCCCGATCGGCCTCGGTCCCTCGGCGCCCCTGCCACTACAGTAGTGTCTCCTCTGAGCCCGCTCCGCCAGCGGTCCCTCCGCGTCCCGGCCGCTGTAATACCTTCAGCACCCCCACCGTTGGCGTCCCCTCTGCCTCCGCGCCGCTACGGAACGAGGTCAGCGTATCCTCTGCGTCCCGGCCGCTGGCGTTCACTCCGTGTCCCGGCGGCAGGCGAACCATCCCAGCCGCAGGCGTACCATCCGCGTCCCGGCCGCTGGTATACCGACCACTGGCGGTAACCTCGGCGTACGGGCGTTTTGCGTAGCCTCTACGCTCTGGCCGCTGGCCTCCCTCACCCCAGCGTACATGTACGTTCAGCGTTCTTTGCGCTAGCGTATGATCCTCATCCTCTCCGCAAGCATACGGCACGTGATTTGC
This sequence comes from Cutaneotrichosporon sp. PT3311B, assembly GCA_023627985.1. Lineage (NCBI taxonomy): Eukaryota > Fungi > Basidiomycota > Tremellomycetes > Trichosporonales > Trichosporonaceae > Cutaneotrichosporon > Cutaneotrichosporon sp. PT3311B. The sequence goes on along the minus strand of JAMALP010000011.1, from coordinate 268,082 downwards.
AATTGTTGGAAGTTAGTCGCGTACCTCGCCATGTCGGAAAGCTGTTCCGGTACCCCGGTACCGTAATTGTGGGAAGTTTAGTCACATTCCACAAAATCGGTGAGTTCACTTCCACGACAACTACAAACAAATGATCCACGTCGAGCACTGTTTTCGTCTTCACTTCATTCTCGACTTTACGTCTAAACTGTAGAGACGCTACGCATCGCGCGCGTCCATTGCAAGCGCCAGCTACACAGGCTCCCCCCTCAGCAGTGAACATAGTAAGTGTTGGTTGAGACGGCAGTGATGCCGGGTGGCGAGACCGCCGAGCTGACATCCGAGTAGCCTACAGACGAGCGCCTATGTAGCACACACCGCTCCCCACCACACTGGAGACGAGGGCGGCAACACGCAGCACGCGGATGACAACAGCTGCGGTAATGACGATCATGCTGCAGAAGTCATGCGCATTGTTCTGGGGGCGAGCTACCAAATGCTTGCAAGGCAAGCGACGCTCCTAACGTCAATTGCCCGCGAGCTGTCGCCATCGTTTTCCGGCACCTCTCCAGAGGTACGCCAGTCGTTCCTACGCATGGAAAAGAGAAATGCGCTCATACTTGAGCCTTTCCAGGCCACGCATGAACAGGACGCCGACCCAGCGACGTCGGCCGTGGCTATGCCACGAGCATTAACGTCTCGGCCCATTATCGAGGACGACAGCGACCGCTTCCAGTATAAAGCGCACTCACTCCATGATGTTCTCCGACTTTTGCCGTCGGCGGACGACTTCCTGTGCGAACGTCGGCAACCGCGGCGCCAACATTGCGCCATGGTGTTTCATGACCTTGTCTCGGCCGCGCGCAACGTTCTGGACCTTCCAGAAGAACGCCACTTACTCCTTCTGCTTATTCTCCGTATACTCATGTGCCGTCTTGACAGGAGTACTCCGTCGATGGTGGCCAAAGCTAAGGCCGCGGGTTTGCTGCATTTCACCGACAGCCGACGATGGATCTTCGAGAAGGACGAAAGTGAGTTCAAAAATTCGAGCTGTTCCCGCTGACAGTCTCAGTCCAGACTGTCTTGCTGGGAGCCAACAGCGCCCCCGAGTATGTTCCGCCCCCCTCCCCGGCCCTGAACGCTGCACGTTCGGTGCTGCACTACTGTCTGCCGTGCCAGGTGGGTGGCTCCCTATTAAGGCATACTGTACTGGTGAATACTGACCGTCAGCGGCACCAGCTCGTGGCCAAGATGATGCCGGGTGGCGAGAATGCGCGCGGTGTTTGCCGAGCCTGCCCGCAACGAAGTACACCTGCCAAGCGGCAGCGGAACGCGTCGAGCGTATCGAGTGCGACTTCCAGTAAGCGCAGGCGCGCATCGTCGAGCGCGACGCCGACACCCGCAGCCAACCGTCGCACGACTTCAACCACGCCGGCCCCCGGATTCCTTTGCCGCTTTGAATCAAAACTCTGCGCCCGGATAGTCGAAGATGGTTGTTTAAAGGACATACCAGTGAATTCTGTTCAAGTCGAGCGGTTCTGGCTTACAGTCTCAGTTTCCTCAGTTTTGACTGGGTCGAGTACCGCGCCCGAATACATACCCTCTCCCCCCCCCCCCCCCCCCGCCCCGGGGCACGCCCGAGCGGGGCCGCTTGTCCATTTTTGCGTCATGTGCACCGTGGGTGACTCCCTGTTGAATCAGACTGACTCTCAGCGCCACGTTCCGGCGTCGTCAATCGTCAATGGCCGCAGCGACATGCGGGGCGTATGCAGACGATGCTTTGCAAAGACGACTGGTGTCACGGCCAGGGCGCGCACCGCGACACCGAAGCCAAAAACGGCCAAGGGCAAGCGCAGGCGGACCCCCTCAAGCTCCACACCGACGCCTGCACCTAAACGGCGGGCCGCATCGACCGTGGCAGGCGGCGCCGTGCCATCGCCTCGGCGCGTCGAGTCTCTCCGCGCTTCATCAACGCCAAGTTCAAGCAGCCGCGCCAGTTTTAGCGCAAGCTCAACACCGGGCCCCAGCGCTAGCTGCCCAACGCCTACGACTCCCTCGACTCCCACAACCCCGCGTGCCTTCAGCGCCAACGCCACTGCTGAATTGAACGTGGCGACTCCCGCGAACGGACCCGACGTTGCGCCCACACGGCGACTGATGGGGAAGCGCGTGGTCTGGGCCCAGCAGTTCCGCTGCCCCCACTGCCGACAGCAGGAGCCCGAGGCCGAGCTAGACGGCGCTTCTCAGGTGGGAACCGTTGAACGGGACGTGACTCGAAAGCGGCTCGAGAAGTTTATCGTGCACTTGACCAGCGTGCACGAATACACGCCGGCCGAGGCAAGATGGCGTTTCAGGGAAGGAGGCCATGACAGCCCTGAGGACGGCGCTGGCGTCGAGTTGGGACGCGCGTAGGCGCAGCGGGTACGCGCGTAGACGGTGAGCGCGCTCTCGTGTAATACTGTGGTATAGGGGACAGGGACGGAGCAAACAGTGTGCTAGCATACTAGGTACCTTTATTGACATGCTATACTTGTCTCTGCATTGTATTATTCTGCTGAGTTGAATGAGACCGAGTAACGGAGCTACGTCTCGAGGATGGCGTTCACGCGCTCAGTTTGCCCATCGGTTTGCGGATGGAAGGCTGTCGAGAGTGCCGGCTTGGTACCGAGGAGGCGTAAGAAGTCAGTCCAGTAACGAGACGCGTTCATTGGGCATTGCTCCTAACTATGCGCCCCGGGCCCATTAAATACAGTCAAACTTCCAGTTTGTACAGTCAAGTGATCAACAGGTTTTTATGAGTGCGTGGGGTTTCACCTTGTAAACACGGGTTTTGAGCTCAAAACGATCTTTTGCAATACAGCCGAGTTTCACATGCATAGTTTGATCTTCGCAACGTATTTCAACGCGAATTGCAAGAGCACAAACGAGAAAGACGGGCCTTTTGCATGATGGCAAGTCCATTACCATGCATGCAGAGTGGTCGTTGACTGACACTTTGATGAACTTGAGCTTGGTTGCAGTCGCTACGGTGAGGGTAGAGCAATTTCGACTGTAAACGCTGGAATTTTCACTTGTGTTTAATGGAACAACAGGGGCATAGGGAAACCTCTGACTGCGGTCAATGGGTCCCCACAAAAGTGCGGGGCAGATAAGGTGCGGGGGCCGACTTCCCTGACGCTTCCATGGTGGGCCCCACGACTACACACACACACACGTACGCACACGATCGCACACGACCTTGAATCAGCACACGACGTCGTCGCGCACACATCCCTTGTCCTCTGCTCAGACAGCGCCACGATTTGCCGGCGCCTCCTCGCACTTTATGACCATCTCAGACATCTCCAAGTACCCCGACCCCGTGGATACCATCCCGCGTCAAGTCAGGACAGATGGCGATCGCGTAGTGAATGGCTGGAACCTCGACCAGCTCGACATTGAGGGCAACCATGGCGGGAAGGTGAGTCGGGCTTGGCTTTGTGAACGCGTAGCGATCTGACGAGTTAGATTCCCCACCAGCACCTGTCGTGGCTTAAATCCCTCCCGGCCGATGCCCCGATCGAGGAGATACGCGCGGCATACGAGAGGGACGGCGTGGTTCATCTACGGGGTGTCCTGCCGAGAGACGAGGTACTGGACGTGCGAAGGAGGCAAGTCCATTGCTGCTCTTAGCGGATAGCTGACGCCGCAGGTTCTTTGAGTTCATTGCGCATTCGGGTTTGCTCAAGGAAGGCACCGAGCCGGTAGAGGGTATCTACAGCGGGCTGGTACGGCGGGGTAGAGCGCCTTTGACTGACGGCAGGGCTGTCAGGGCTTGCCGCCAACGGCAACGCAGGACGAGCGCAAAGAATCCGACGACCTCCTACTTGACCTGCGCACGCTGGCGAACCACGAAAAGTTCATTATCCAGTTTGGCGACCATCCAAAGATCTTGGACATGGCCAGCAGAATCAAGAACGGCTGGAAGGAACCGTTCCGGTTCCGGATGCAGTTGTTGCGCACCAACATTCCGCGCGCGTACAAGTGTGCCACCAGGGTGCACTATGATCAGATGTACGTGTCGGAGTAGTACCCGGACAGTTGGGATGCGGTGTTGACACGGTTATTAGGTATCTTCGCGGCATGGAGCCCGACGCGCTCACTGCCTGGGTGCCCATTGGCGATATCTCACCTGTCGGCGGAGGGCTCATGTATCTTGAAGACTCGGTGTCACTCGGCACGGAGATCGAGAACAAGTTTAACCATTGGAACAAGGATTTGCCAGATGAGCAGCAGCTAGACGCGTTCAATGAGAATGTACGTTTGCGCCAAGTTGCTAATTGCTGACAGTCTAGATGCTGCATGGCGGAGGCCTGACGCGGGACTGCAACATGTTCGCATCCCAGACCAAGCGTCGCTGGCTGATTGCCGATTATAAGGCTGGAGACGTCGTTTTCCACCACTGCTGCATGATCCACTGCAGTGCCAATAACGAGGATCCCCAGGACCGTATTCGGTTCGCTACGGACGTGCGGTTCGCGGACAGGCAAGCGAGCTTTGAGGATCGTTGGTGGAAAGCCTAGGCATGGGTTCGACGATACCCAAAGCATTGATACAGAGGACAACCTCAATCGGAAGGGAACATCAGAAGTGAATACGAAGATAAACAAGTTGTATAGTTGTAAATGAGGAACAACGTGATGCACACCATGTGCCTCGTGCTGCGGAATGTCAATGTGTTAGTGCTGTGGACCAATGGCAAAATCGTGTATACATAGTACGTGTGTAAGACACAATGTGTGGGAGCACTCCATTCGTCACTCTGTAAACCGAGGTGGCGAAGCTCAGCCTGTATTATTGGACCCCCGCACGCATTAGTAGTTCTGGTTGTTGTGGGGAACACCCTGGATAACCTTGGGGTATGCCTGGCGGATGAGCTCGAACAGCTCTGGCGCGCGCTGTGCCAGGATCATGGGGTGCTCGCCGAGGCCCACAAAGATGGTCGAGGTACCGGCATCAATGGCGCGGCCAATCGTCGACGAAAGGTTAATGCCAATGATGAACGAGAACAGCACGACGGGCGCCGTGTACTGTCCTTCCGAGTTGTACGCGGGATCGGTAACTGCCATTAGAACATGCAGCCTGGGCACAACTCACAGCGCAGATAAACGTATGCAAACAGCCCACAAAGGAAGCCGTTGATGTACGCGCCCCACATGATGACCATGCCCACCAGCGAGTCGGCAGCCAAGGCATCAATACCGCGGTCCTTCATGAGAGCCCAAGTGTCCTTTGCAGCCGGAATGTAGGCCTTGCCGTAGAGGGCAATCTCAATGTAGGCATCTGGGTTATGTGAGCATGTGGGGCAAGGGGTTGTACGTACACTTGTTGAACCATTCGAGGAGCCAACGGATGCACGAAATGCAGCACACGGCGCAGCAAGCAAGGATCTGTCCAATGGCTGCGAATGTGTCAGTAGCTGCTGCGATTTAAGACGTACTGTCACCCTGCTGTGCCTGTGCGTTCTGCACGGCACGCATGATCGTCTCGATTGTCTCGAGGATAGCGACGATGAGCGAGCCAAATGCAATGGAACCAAGAGAAAGGGTCGTGGCACGGCCAAATGCCTTGCCAGTGGCGTTCTTCGGCAGCCCAGTGCCGTCGTTCATCCGAGGGCCATAGTAGTACCATCCTGAGCGTAAGCACAGTCATTTCAAACACGACTTACCGCCGAAAATGCCACCAGCGAGAGTGCAGAGCACAATGTTGGCCACGACTTGAGAGGTCCAGTAGAACGAGAACGTCGTGTAGAACACGAGCCCGGCAACCTTGCCCGAGGAGCAAGATGTGGTCTCGCAGGCAGGGCTGTTGGGCGTGTATTTGACGTAGATAGCGATGACGGTAAAGGCGTACCAGCACGACAGGGCCGCTTGGACGAGAAGACCAATGAACACGACCACATAGACCGAGGGGTGGTGCTTGGTGATGTCAATGGTGGTCTGAAGCAGCAGCTTTGTGAGCGGGATGCGGCTGCGCATGAAAAAGTAGGAGATGATCGAAAAGACGGCAATGATAAGGAAGATGATTGCTCCCGACCAGTCTGGGGCGTCAGCGCGCATCATCCCAGCCGATGGTCCTTACATTTGGTAATAAAGTACCAGATGCAGATGCCGATGTTGAGGATGACCGTGAGGATGAGCGAAATCTCGAGGATGATCTTGGCGAATGCTCGCACAAGCTGCTGTCAGCGCCGTGCGGTAAACAACGCTGCTCGTGACTCACAGCTAGCCATATCGTTGCCACTGCCAATGCCAGAGCCGCTACCAGGAGGAGGAGATAGACGGTATGGCTGTGAAACGAGTCAGCTTGGGCCGGGTTCTCGGTGCTCACTAGTCCAAGGTTACGGACGATCCCGTGGCGCCGCCGCCAACTCCACCGCTGAGGCCGCCCTGCTTGACAAACTCTTTGATGGCGATACCACTGACAACGGCCCAGCCGACGAGGTTGGCAATGAAGAGCACGAGAAAGATGGGGTCGCGCAGACGCGCTTTGGGCTTGAAGCGCGCGCCCGTCTCGGCTGTCTGCTGCGAGAACGGCGCAGTGTCTCCCCACTTGTTATCACCGCCGTACTCTGCCTGTCCTCCGTGGGCCTGCGGAGCGTACGGCTCTGACGGCTTCATGGAGTAGGACGACGGTGGGGGCGCGCCCTGCGGCGGTGGATAGCTCTGTTGCGGCGGAGGTGGTGCATAGTTGTTGGGCTGGTAGCCTTGCATGGGCTGATAGTTGCCCTGCGGGCCGGAAAAGTACTCCTGCGCGCTCATGGCGGCGACAGACGCGTGGATGCAAGGGCGACGGAGGCGGTGACGGCGACTGCGGCGGCGACGGTGATGGCGACAGTGATGGCGACAGTGAGAAGAGACAAAGTGCAAAGTCGATAACTCTGTTTTACCAAACTTTACGTTTTCCTTGATCGGGGAGGTGTGTTGCGTGTAAACAAGCCCTTTTGGCCGCCAAAGCCGTTTGCCGTTTGGCGCGGAGGCGTTACATTGTGACGTCAGTGGCCGCCACAATTGAATATAGCATCGTTTGGTCCTATTGCCAATTAGGCTTTATGAACTAGATGTTATTGCTCGACACTGCTTCAAGTTTATACTGTACGTACTGCCGACTTCGTTGCCTGCGGAGTACCGCAGTGTCATCCATAGGAATCACTCTGTGTTGTTGGGATGTCACAGCATGAAATGGCAGGAACGAATTTAGACTTGGTATTAACACTGCATATACTAGCTCCGAGGTCCGTCTTTGCCTCGACATGAACAACAGTGCATTCACAATGCCAACTACATTTACATCTCTGACGCCACCGCCGCCTGTCCATCTCTGATGTTTTAATATTCCGCTTTACTCTGAGGAATCGGTGTCGCTCCACTCATCGCTCTCGGCGTCATCGTTCCCAGATTTATCGCTCCCGGCGTCATCGCTCCCCGAGTCATCGCTCTCCTAGTCATAGCAGTCCGAGTCATCCCCCCCGGTGTGCAGACGCCCGGCGTCTTTGAACGTCGTCTCGTTGAAGCTCGTTCGCTCTCCCGGCGGCCCAACATATGCAAAGATGGCAACAGAGACGTAGCGCACGTCAGCTTAAGGCTAGGCGTTGTCAGTGGCCGTGCGCACAAAGATTAGACCGAGCAAGGTACTCACCTCGTTGCCATATGAGGTGTAGTGGTTCTCGATGCCCCAAGCCCCCGGTTCAGTTACCCAGTGCAGGTTTTTCACTGGCACCTCGTCCATTTTCACGTCCCCCTGGTCGTACGCATCACTCCATTGGAAGAAGTCACGCGATGCTGCCAGCGTGCGGCCTCGATAGGCCTGTTTGAAACCGATATATCTAGAATCCACGCCCTTATAGGCCGCGACAAACTCAAACGCTAGGCCAAGCTTGGCCACGCACTCGACCCAGGTTGCATCAATGCCTTTGAGCATTGGCAAGAAGGAACGGTTGCCGTCGCTTTCGGGAGATGAAGGCGCCTTGGAGTATTCATGTTGCAGTCCGAATGCCAGAACACCTCCGTTAATGAGAAAGCTGTCGTCGTCAAGTGCGGACGAAAGCGCGGCCGTTGCACGGTTCAGCGTCGCCTCTGAAGACAAACGGTGTTTATGTCCCTCGTGAATGAACACGTCGTAAGCGACAGTTATACGCGTGCCCGAAGCCACAGGAAGTACTTCGTGCTCGCAATTGGAATAAAGGAACGTCCACGGCACAACCGGGCTTCCAGTTCCCGCGGTGGACGCCCAATCAGATACCTCCTCCTCGCCCTTGTGGCGAACGACCAGCTCGCCTCCTGTGAACGACGACGGCAGGCATAGAGTAAGAGTGCCGAGGTGGTTGTCGCCTCGGGGAGTGCTACCGTTAACGAGCAAATCAAAAGGCGGCAACAGCTCGACTTACTCGCGATGCGGCTTGAAGAAACCACCCTTCGGATAGACATTGAGTTTGGAGACGGTGGCATAAAGGGGTCGTGTTGAGAGTGCGGTTTGGATATAGTTCAGGAGGGAAGACTGTGCAAGTATATCTCCTGTAACAGTAAAGCCTGGCGACTTAATTTCACGAGCCAAGCGGTATTCCTCATCAAAGACAAGGTCTGAACCACGTCCAAAGGGCGACGGACTGGCGGCGTCCAAAAGTGCTGCGCAAACGTCCTCACTCAAAGGCAAGCTGCCAATAAGCATGGAGCCAAACTAGCAACTGAACATACCTTGCGCTTGAGATGCTATCACCGGGGCCGTTGTAATAGAGCAACACGCGCTCCAAAGCTCCCTCAAGCCTCACAACACCATTGGCTGTGAAAGGGTCGGTCTGGTTCAAAAAAACATTCTCCAAAGAACGAAGAGACGTCGAGAAAGCCGGATCGATAGCTTGCAGAAGTTCAAACTTGCGCGGGGGACGAGAATAGTAGGGTGAGCACCTTTTGTCCACTTGAACACGGCCGGGGGGGTCTTCGTCGGTGCGAACCTGAACACATCCAAGTACTTTTGGATCGGCAATGCCACTTTCGCGAAGACGTGCCTCAACCCAGCCAATGACTTTTTCAGACGTAATGTCAAACGGCGCGGAACTATTCATACTGATGGTGCAGGTTGCGGCGGGCTGAAGGAAGAAGTTGACGTCGAGTACGCCTAGAATGATCTGGGACCCAAGAGCTTGGATGCTTTGTGCCTTTTGCTCCTTGGTGAGGCCGAACGGGAGGTACGTTAGAGCCGAAGGTAGCTGAAGGGCGATGTTGCGAAGCGTGGAAGGAAACTGTAGGACAGGTGGTTGAACCCAGGTGAGTTTTTCCTCCTTTTCGTAGTAATCACCGCGGCCTCCGCAGACATCGATATTGAGTGTCTCGAAACACGAAAAAGGACAGATGGGAGGGATGGCATACTTGTCGTTGGAAAGCATCTCAAGACCCACCCTAACAGCCAGCGTGTGGCCCTTAAAGGGCAGGGCGCCAGACCATGGCGCTTCGCTCAGCTTGACAACTTCCAAATGCGTGCAATAAGGCGCCAGGGGACCACAGAGTTTACTGATCTGCTCAAAGTTGTATTTTGGAGACATTGGCAGTCCCTCACCGTAATGAAAATGTCCCCAGTTCTGGATGTCGAGGACCCGCACAAAGGAAAGCATGCGCTTGACCGAGTCGGGAACGCCACTTGCCAGGAGCTCATGGTCGATATTGGGCAGGCCAGGAATTTTGAGGCTGCGAAACTCGCTTACACCTTCTGGCTTCGTAAACGTTAGAAACAGGGAATCCTTGCTGGGGGCGGCCTTTGGCACAATCCTGAGGTGGTACACAAGTTCGCGGTCGCAGAGATCACGATAGTCCTTGGAGACGGCACGGAGCAGACAGAGCAAGTCGCAAGACATGTAAGACATGAAGTGAGAGACAATGAAGGGGTGTGCGTTGGGGTCGAAGGGGCCGCCGCCCCGTGGAAATAACGGCGGATCGTTTGCCGGAGGTGGAGCGCCTGTCGAAGACATTGCGTCGGCGCTGCTTTGCTCCTGGTTTACGATGGAGAGAGAAGGTCGTGAGGAGAGAGTAATGGAGAATGAGAAGAGTGTAAAGAGGGCGACGCTGTGATTGACACACCCATCCGATTGCGCCAAGGCACACACACACCTGCGCCGATCCCGTACGTGCCGCCCAGAGCCGCACCATACCGTCTTGTCCGGTATCTTCGTCACACTCTCTCACCCTCGTCAAGGTTGTGACAATCTTCCAGAAAGATAGAGCTCGCTTCTGCTTAATGCATGTACTTGTAAGTCTTCCGGTTCGCCCAAGTCGACGCGTCGTATTGTACGAAAGTCGGCAAGATAACGACGCCAACTGTGGTATGTATAGTCCAGCCAGGCACATGGGAGAAGCGCGTCGTGCCTCGGCAATGTCCGTATGCCCCTGGGACCGGCTCGTGCTCCCTGCCTTGTGTCTCTCTAAGCAACATCACGAGTTTGAAGTTGCAGAATGCTGCCTCCCTCAGCAGAAAGCCAAGGAGGGTAGAAGAGCATTGAAAGCGGCGTCTCGGAATTCGCGGCGGCGCGAACTTGCTTGCGCTGCCACCCCCCGGTCACTTCAAGCTCCCCAGAAGGGCGGCCCGTCGCGTTACTAGTTCTGTTGCAGCGTGCACACTCAGTGTCGATGCCTTCTCGTACTGGGCCCTTTGTGTCCTTGAAGACGTCGTACTCTTCCCTCACGTCTTGCTGGAATTCGCTTCGCTTGAAAGAACGGAGTGTGGAGGACAAAAAGGAGTCACTTCGTTTTCTTATAGAGAGAAGAGACACCGGTCGTGACTCGTGGTAGTAAACTAACTGTCTGAGGCGTTACCTCGGGCGTGTGAGTGCAGATAGTATCAAGCTCAATCAATGAATGCATGGTGGCAGGAGAACGCCAGCGACGGCGCTAGTGGAATGAGGGCGATAAGAAGATTGTTGGTGTGACTCTTTAAGATCTAGCAAGGGGTCTAAGCAAGAAGGACGACAGCCGCAGCACACAGTATGGCCGCAGGCACAGCCGCCACGAACGACGCGCTCGACGACGCGCCAGACGACGAGGACGAAGCGCCCATGGCCTTTGCCGAGGGGTCGGCATGGCTAGAGCCCGAACTTCCCGCGCCGTCACCGGGGCTGGCTGCGTCTTGGCTGCCAGCGTTAGAGTTCGAATCCGAGGTACCGGCTCCAGCGATCGTTCCGGCGACAGAGCCCGGCGCTTGAGAAGCCGAGACCGTGGCGCTGGAGCCTGTGGATGCCGGGCTGGTGGTGCTCGAAGACGACGACGACGACGTCGTCGTCGTCCCGTTGGCAGCCGGTGCAGCGGCCGGCGCAGAGTTCATGGCGGCGATTGTGTCACTGAGGTAGTTGATCGCGCCGTCCTGCAAGTTAGCCTGAGTTTCCTCGTTCGACACTAACCCAGTTGTCCATGTGCGCGGCCCAGATCATGATGCCTGTGCCGGGGTACCCAATCTGAGCCTTGGCCTGGTTAATGCAGGCTCCAAAGGCTGCAGGAGTGGGGACCTCGTCGGCGACGTCCGAGGTCGCGAGGTCTGCGGTACTCCACAGCTTACCCGCTGTGATCTTGTTGAGAGGGATGGAACACTGGTCAGAGATCTGCTTGATCGACAGGAAAGCAGGGTCAGACGACTGCCAGAAAGTGTTCTGAAGCACGTCAGTGCGTGTTTAAAGCCCAGTGTCCTACCTCGCACGTGTTCCAAGTGTTGGGGTGGCCGTTGTACAGCTGCATGTTGTACCACGAGATGGAACTCCCCGCGGCCGAGTTGAGCTTGCAGTAGACGCTGTCGGCGCTACCGAACGCGCTGCCGTACATCCACGCGGTGGGCGTGGAGGAAATGGCGTACGAGCCGCTGGGTAGCTGGTTTGACAGCTCGGCGTGGAACTTTGTCAACCAGTCCAGGGCGTAGTCCTTGTCGTTCTGAAGCGGTGTGAAGTCTACCGTCAACACCACCCTCAAGTACACGCCAACCCACCCTCCATGTCAATGTCGACGCCGTCGAGGGAGTACTGCTTCACCCAACTGGCGAGGCTCTGTGCGGTCTGAACGGGATCGGCCTTGTTTGAGATAACGTGGTCTGCAATGAGCTTGAGAAACCAAAGGAGGGCCATTCACATACCATCGTCACCAAAGGCAGACACCATAAGCGCGATGCCGGCATCGTGGTAGTTGTTAATGATGGTCTGGCGCTGTTCGTCGGAGAACTTTGCCCAAGACGAGGGGGTCTGGCGTTAGGCGGCAGCTCATTAAGTGTTGCGATGCACTCACGGCCTGGGCACCGTTGGTCTGCCAAAAGGCCATGAGGACGCGGTTGTACGGCTTGATCTTGTCTGGCGACGGCCAGTTGTCATAGTCGATCGCATCTGCGGCAGTGTCAGTGTCTGGCGGAGAGTGAAGCAAGGCACGCACCGTTGAGGTACAAGCTGTAGTGGGGGGCGGCAAAGTTGAATGCGCGTTTGTGGTTGACGGGGTTGCCGTTCGTCCCGAGGGCGAGCGACAGAAGCGCAGCAAGTGGAAGCAGCAGCATGGCGAGCGCTGCAGTCTTGTCTGGTCAAGATGTGTTGAGTGGTTAAGAAGAGATTGAACAAACCATGACTGGTCTTGTGGTATGGCACGCGCGCCGAAGCGTTTCAGGGTGCAAGAATTGTTCTATTTCGGGCACGCGGTGGTGTTTGGGCAGGTGCATTCGGAGCAACGTCGCCGCGTCGCCGTGTTGATCGTGTCCCGTGCCTGTGCCGGGATTGTCAAGACCCCCGAGCACACCGAGCAACAAGTGCTCGGGGGTCCCGAGCAACAGTTAGTCAGTCTCATGCGCGTGCGCACTAGCCATCTGCATACAATGTCCCAGTGATATGCCTTTGAAATGACCATACAAATGTATTACACAACTGATCCGGGGCACGCCCAAGTCTATTTGCGCCTCCAGAGGACCCGGCGCGGTCTATTCGCGCTCCCAGAAGACCTTGTCGGGCCACCGCTTCTCGAACCACTCGCCCACCATGGCGCGCACCTCGTCGTAGCCCTCCTCAATGTCGTCGTTGAGACACAACACCGAGTCCTGGCTCTTCTCCAACGTCTCGTAAAGAATCTTGTGCGCGCTCTCGGGCGTCTTTAGCTGCTGGAACTGCACACCCGTCGAACCTGCCATGTCAGCGGGTGCGGCATGTGAGAGGGCCCGAAATAGCTTACCGTAGGTATAAAGGTACCTCGACAAGAGGCGCATGGTAAACTTGCGCAGATTCACAGTGTCCCCTGGTTCCGAAGCAGCTGCAATTACTGCAGGCAGCGCAAAGTCGGCCTGCTGCCACGTCGCGGTCAAGGGAAGATGCGGCGGGGCAACGTAAGGGGGGGGTGTAGTTGCTCGGTTGGTATATTCCGCGTCTGGCGAAGGGAAGAACGCAGACAGTCCCAGCGGACCCGAGGCTGTGACCAGCGCCATCAACACTTTGCGTTAGCTTCCAACCTCCACGCAAAGTTGATCGACACGTACAGCAGTCACCGCATTCTGGTTTACCAAACGCCAGGTCTTTGAATACACTTGCGGCGGGCCTGTCCTGGTTCTCCGTCCAGAAAACACCAAAGCACTTGCCCAAGTCGAGCGTGCAGCGATCGTGCTCTTTAGGATTCGCCATCGACTTGGTCGAGGACGGCAGATGCCCGTCCATCGAGGCTGAGGTTAGCCCTGTGTGTACTGCACACGACTCACTCCAGCGATAGGTCGTGCCCTGCGGCGCAGCCCAGCCGGCCTTGTCAAAGCTGTCTTTGACGCGGTCGAGCGTTTGGCGCTCCCCGCGCAACACCTCGACGACATTGTCGGAGGCACGAGGGGGCTTCTTGAAGAGCCTTGCGACCTGTTCGCGTTCTGGCCCACTCCACATGCCATCGCTGCCGCCCAGTTTCGCCACAACCCACGTCCAAAGCAACGCCTCGCGCCAGCGCTCAACTCGGAGGGCAATCTGGAGCCACTGGGTCTGGACATCGCCCTCGCCCTCCTTAAGCTCGCGGAAACGGCGTGCGGCGCCGTCGGTGATCGTGTCGCCGAACATGAGCGTGGCCTCGTGCTGCATGCTCCGCGTGATCACTTTGGGCACATGCTCCAGATACTGCCGCGTTCTAGGAGGATACCGCTGCGACATCATCCAGTTGGCGTGGAAAAGGCCCCCAAATTCGCCGTTATGGCCCACGAGATCCGGGCGCGGTTCCGCCGGCATCCCACCCTGGGGTTAGCGCGAGTTCCCAGCGCAGGACTTACACCACCACCTTTATACCTCAAGATGCTGCCGTAGAGGGGCGAGTGAAAGTCGGACACCTGAGGGTCAGTACTGTGCGCAAGAAATTAGCTTACGGAAAGAGGACGGAGCAGGAAGTAGTCATCGTTGAAGGCGACAGCAACTTCCGCCATACCCGGCAGGAACGCGATGCGGTTCTCGATAGCCATGGAGTTGTAAGTCGGCAAGGCATCGCGCTGGAGTTGCCGCTCCTTGTACGCGGCCTCGGACGCATCGAAGGGCGTGCCGGTGTGATCGACATCAGGCGCGTGGAAGATTTCGGAGTGGGACGCGTAGCGCAGCTCGGGCAGGCGCTCGGAAGCGTCCTCGCCGCCCTGTTGCGCTTTGGGATCCCGCCGCGAGAAATCCAACCAGCTGGGCGTCTGGACTATCCGCCACGTCCTTTCCAGGTATCGGGCCACCTTGGACAGCTGCGAGTCGCCCAGAGATTGGGCGTTCGACAGATCGTCCGCCTCGCCCGATGCGGTTTCAGCCACCTCCTCGAGCACGCCCTCATTGAGCAACGGCGTGTCCTCGTCGCTGCGGAACGGAAAGTCGTACAGTAGGAGATGGCATGTGCGGACTATCCCCTTCAAGGACGTGAGGACTGATCGCATCGAGTAGACCAGCTCGTTTTGTTCCCTTCTGTCAGCACGGTGCGTCCAAGGAGCTAGGCTTGAGCAGCGAACACGAGGGCCAGCGCATTCCATGTAACGTGCCAAGCCCAACGCCAGGACCATGGCAAGTCGAAGAAAATCAAGATCGTCGAGTCCGACCTCACTCTGAAACTGGGCAACGCCATTCTAGGTCTGAAGGAGCCGGCCATGTCGCAACTCACCTGTAATGCCGCTCAGCAGAGTTGAGGCCGTGGTGACTCCGCCAGTGAGCAAAGTCCTCGAGCCAGCGGGGGTCAGAGCCGTTGACCCAGAGCCAGATAATATCCAGCGTATCCTCCTCGCCGGGAGAGTCGCAGTCGAGTTCTCCGCGGTTGAACCAGCTCTCCATGCACGCGTCCGGGAGGAACCGTGTCGGCTGGAGCCGGGGAAAGTGCTTTGGGCGCGGATATGGGGAGAACGGCCGATGCAGCGGGTTGACCGAGTCGAGGTCATCGCCGTAGCCGCGCTTCGGCGCGTCGCCAGCGGCATTCTCTGGCGCGGCCCAGTAGTCGTCGGCGTGAATGACGGCTGAGGAATGTCGCAAGGAAGGCCAAAAGCTCACAACATGCCTGTCGCTCATGAGGTAGACCTGGATGAGGCCGAGCGATAACAGCCATACGGCTACGAGCGCTACCACCCGCCCGCTGACGAACATGGCTGGTCGCGCTGCGGTTGAGACGGCTGTTGGCGGTGGGATCAAGGAGCTCGGTCGTTCCGTTCAAGCTGACCTCCTCTCTAAAGGTGTTACGCGAACCGTCGAAGATTCCAATGGCGAAACTATGGATGTAGGTGAGGTGAGAGCGACATGCGACTGTACGAGACTGAGACGGACCAAAGCGTTGCGCAAATGATTAGGTGTGACTAGTGGACGATCAAGGCGCGACACGGATTCGCGCGGGCTAGTCCCGTGAGCAACACGGACCTCCTGAGCGGCTGCTCGCACGACATGCAGAGAGGCTCAGTCAACTTCACCGAAGAGAACACGGCAGGGTAAAGGAGAAAGAAACCCAGGGGTTCCGATGATGGAACCTGCGGATATGGGGCGGGTGTCTGCGGCTCTTGAGGGGGCGGGGCGGGGCATCCGAGAGAATGCAAGTTGTGATTCAGGAAAGGCTGGAAGGGTGAGTGCACGCTGGCGCTGTTCAAGGCGGCGCCGCGATGCATGGTGCGTAGAAAATGTTCGGGAGGTAGGCTTGGTGTTATGCAGACGAGCTGAGGGTCACACGACTGGTCGGGGGTGTCACACGACCGCGAACCGTGTCTGTGCATACATTGTCTCGCACGCCTCACGCGCCGCCGCGGGCTTGCGGCGTTCAAAAGTTTCAGCGCTCCAGCGGCCGCCGATAGGTGGCCGTGGCAACAATTCAACCAATTGACGTCGTGGTCGCACTCCAACCACACTCTATGTGGCCCAAGTATTTCCATGGCAGTGATAATGCAAGCTCGTGCCCGTGATTGCATAGTTCAAGTGACGACGATGTGGAGATCAGCTAGAGCAAGTTTCATCTGAGCCCCGAAAAACTGCAAATGGCCGAGAGTGTGCCAGACCACCAGTGCGCAGGGACGACCCTTGAACTCTCGGCATGACACTCGGCGCCCTCGGCGTGTTCAGCGACGACGAGACCACAGTAGGTTCAGCCGAAACCCGCCGGTTCTCCTCCCCGCCGCCCGGGAGCGCCGCTGCCGACATGGGTCTGCCGACGACATAGGGATTATGGGATAGAATTCCAGTGTGTGCGTGTTTTAAAAATCCTGATAGAATTCATTAAAGAACCGAGATAACGTCATAAGGGTACACTAGTAATATTAATCGCAATCGGCCAAGCGTCACCAGGTTTGGGCGCAAAACCATTGTTGCCTGCCCACAACGAACGCTGTAGACTCATTCTTCATAGCTCTACACTTGTGGTATCGTCTTGTATCACGAGCTGACAATTCACGTCGACGCGTGAATTATACGGCTGCGTGCGCAGGTGCGCGTGCAATTGCAGCGTTGAGCCCTCTCAATACCATTACGTTATGCCTGAACACATATTGTAGCAAGGTTTGAACATGCAACTTTGGATCCTGGAGCCATGGGTGCACACGCGTAGGCACTCCAGGGTCGAGGGCACTGTACCAGTTGTGCTCACAGCGTCGACAAGGACGGAGAAGCTCAAAACATAAAATGGGCGCTGGACAAGGCCACGAAGACCTGACCTAACGTTCAGATGCCACTTGAGAGAACCGTGGTTCTCCACAAGACGCCCAGCAAAGCAGAAGTACCTACGAGTTTACGCACCGTTGATGCCGAGTAGTCCTGAAACGCGCTCTTGGTGCTCGCTCAAGTACCTAATGCCACCTTGCGGAAAGGTGCGAGAGTGTGTGGAAATAGGGCTGGAATACAGCGTTGGCATCCAAGACTGCCTCGGTGCTTAGCATGCAGGGAGTGGGCAAGCAGTCGTCATCCTTTTGGCTGCCCTGGAACTTTGCAGCCTGCAGCCTGTAGTAGGTGTAAACAGTGCTTGGAGTGTAGCGTCAACAGGGCTCCACCAGCCCCGAAAGCCCAGGGTTGGCATCCAGTGAGCCTGAAAAGTGTGCCGCTGCCGTGCCCGTTGCCGCTGCCGCCACCGCAGCCACACAGGTGCCCGCCAACTCGGGACGCTTGGGCACAATACCCAGAGCAGCACTCGAGCTCGCGGGGATGCATGCACATGCCCTCTGGAGGTCCGTGCCCAGACGTGCGTGCGTGTCCTTGAGCGCGCCCGCGCACCTCAGCCTCGTTCACGCTTTCCCTGGGCTTGGGGATACCCCTGGACATACAGAACACAGACACCACACGCCGCGGCCACTCCCTCTCCCGGGCGCCCTCGCCTCGCGTCGCCGATTGTCCCAGCGGCCACCCACCTAGCAAGCCGGGGTCCAGTTCCTCCCGCGTCGTCGGCCGCCCAGCGGAACTTTCTGCAGGAACAGTTCCTCACCATCTGAGCGGATGAGCGACGATCCTACTCCCCTCTTTTCTACCTCACGGCGACGACAACGTTTTGTTTTGAAGCGAGCGCTGTCCCGGCAGGCTACTGCGCAGCTTTGCACTATCAACAAACCTCCTCAGCGTTCAAGTCTTATCACACGGACGACTTTTTCGACCGCCTGTACTCTGGCGCAGCGCTCGACTCGGTATACCACGTCCAGCCATGGCTGTACTGGGTGCGCCCCCGACGCGCAAGGTGACGCTGCTGGCGTTGGGAACCGTGACGCTCTTTCTGGTCCTGTATTTGTCCAGCAAGCAGGACGTCGTCACCGTCAACTTCTTGCCCAGTGGTGGGGCGCCGTCTCTTCCAAAATTGAAGGCGGGCAAGACCGTCATCTACGAGCATGCCGTTCACGATGGTGAGTCGGCTGTTGGCCGTGACGCTAACCCACAGAGGTAGTTGGTGCGTTGGGCGCGTCCCTCGCTGCTGTCAACGTGACTTCGGTATTCAACTGTGAGTGGTTGGCCTGAGCTGTAGCTGTACGTCCAAGCTGACCGCAGGCAACTTCCGAATGGGCTTCCCGGAAATCCTCGAGGAAGTCGTCGGCTACCCACCCGAGAGAATCAGCCCGGACAAGTATCCTCTGAGGGAGTGGTTGAAGAACGACGAGGTGGACAATGTCATCCTGACGACATGTAAGTTGTTTCACCGCGCAATCCCTGCTCTATTCACTGAGCTGATCTTAGGCACCGACGCGCTCCCACGGTACTACGACGAGCTTCTCCATTCTACCGCTAACATTGTCTGCATTGTGCACCATGCGGGCAATGCGCTTAACAAATTGAAGAAGCCCCTGCGCGCGTTTGTCGGGAGGGGGCAGGTCACCCTCCTCACGCTTGCACCGCACGTCAACAACGCCGTCGTCGCAGACATTCAGGCGTGGGCGGACGAAGGCGACGACCGGTTCTGGGAAAAGGCCAAGATCGAGACGTTCATTCCGGTGAGCGCCGCCACACGCATGCTTGGCGAGCAACGCTGACCGTTAGGGCTTTGTCTATCCCAAGGAAAAGGAGTTTACGCGGGCTAGGACATTCCCTACGAAGGCGATCATTCAAGGCAACATTGAGAAGGGCCGACGAGACTACGACAAGATCTTAACGAGCCTGAACAGGTCTGTGGCCGGTGAGTACAGCCGGTGTTGGGCATAGCGCTAAGAGTAGCCGCCCCTAAATTGTGGGGGTACGAGCTGGACCCAGCGCAGAACGTCTTTGTTGCCAAGTACGACGATCCATTCAAGCTTCATCTTGTCGGGCAGACAAACCCCAAGTCTCCCGTGCACATTCCCGAGCAACTCAAGAACATTGTCGAGATTAACGAACGCCTGAGCTACCAGGACTACTACAACCACATCGCCAGTGCGGTACGTCACCATGCTTTGGGGGAGTTATTTCACGCCAGCTGACGTTGCTAGGACCTCCTCATTCCCGCATTCTTCGGGCGCGGTACTTTGACCGAGACGGCGTCGTCGACGATGGCTGCGTCAATCATCACGCGCACGCCAGTCCTGGTATCTGAGCGCCACACAAACTCCTACACCTATATCCAGGGCCCTGCCGCCGTGCACCGCGGAGTGGGAGAGGGCGCCGTGCACGCCATTGCGCGCCTGCGGCGTGAGGGAGATCCGCGCGCACAGCCAAAAGAGCTGGCGGCCGAGTGGGACGACTTTGAGCGTAACGTTGACCACATCAACTCGGGATTGTGGTCGCGCGTGCTCAAGGCAAAGGAGCAGCGCCAGTTGTGGGGATCGTGGTGAACACCATACATTGTATAGTATCTGTTAGCTTGAGGTACCTCGTGGACTTTGGCAGGTCGGAGACCGACGGGAGCTCGGACATGGATCAACGCGGAAGGCCAGGGCAAGGGGTTCTGTGTCTCGGATGGCGGAGGGTCAATGGCGGACATGTCGGAATGATACAATGCCGGACATGACGGACCGACGGTGTCGCGTGATCGCTTATCTGTTTCCACGAGCACCAAAAGGTTGATACAGTGGGCCCGATGAACGATCAGAGGACGCAACGGTCGAATTTGAGGTGCCGCACATAGCCGACGACACCACGTACTGTACAAACATCACATATACGTTTACATTACTACTCTTACACATGGATTATTCAAGGTTCAAAATATCTGCTTCGCGACGCGTTCTTTGGCATCAAACCTATGCTGGCGCTGCCTTGCGGTCAAGACGACGGTTGATGCCTCCGAGAAGCACCTTGACGATAAGCTCGGGAGTGATGTCACCCTGGTACGGCACAGTGTCGACCATATCGCGGATACCGTGCGCTTCACCGAGCTCGTCGTCGAGCTCGTTAAGCGCCTGGGTGGCCTCTGGATCATCTCCCACTTGGAAGAACTGAATGCCGACTTGCGACAGGGGATAGTCTCCCCGGTCGAGGCGCTTGGCGTATGTGATGATGACACTCTCGGGGTCGTCGGTAGGAGCGCCGTCCGTGATAATGATCAAGTTGAGCGGCTTGACCTTGTCAGGGTTGCCGGCGGCAGTGGCGGCCTCAAGCTCGCGCATGTACTCGCGCAGTATCCGTTCAATTGTGCGGCCAGTCGGCGTTGTGCCCCGCGGAGACACGCCCTGGAACAGCTTGTCGACGTCATATGGTCTACGCACACCGGCCCTGTCGCGCGGCGCGTTGAGAAAGTAGATGTCGACGCCGTCGTCGTCGTACTTGCACGCCTGTCCCACAACGCCCTTGATCGCCATGCGAGCTTGCTCCCACCGCGGGCCCTTCATGGAGTACGAGTCGTCCACGATAAAGGCTGTGTCAAAGTCGCGCAGCATTTCCAGTGCGTGCTCGCCGTTCATGAGGATGGGCGCTGGGGACGCATTGGTAGAGCGCGACGGCGGGGCTTGAGGAGCAGCTAGCGATGGACTAAGGGGTGAGAGCGGGGCGGCAGAGGATGAAGAGGTGCTTCCATTGGTAAGGATGGGCTGAATGGCCGGCGGCGTCGTCTTGTCCGGGACGATGTTGTGGTAAGCCGGCGGTGGCTGGTCCACCTCG
Source organism: Cutaneotrichosporon sp. PT3311B (assembly GCA_023627985.1). Taxonomy (NCBI): domain Eukaryota; kingdom Fungi; phylum Basidiomycota; class Tremellomycetes; order Trichosporonales; family Trichosporonaceae; genus Cutaneotrichosporon; species Cutaneotrichosporon sp. PT3311B. The sequence continues at coordinate 247,129 of JAMALP010000011.1, read as the reverse complement.
ATAGCGGGCATCGTCACGTTGCGTGGCGAGACGCTAAACTTTCGGCTGGGTTTAAAGCCATAAAACTCGCGAATCTCGATGAATGGGATGGCGTCGGCATGGAATGCCCTTAGCTCCAGGTCGTGTAGTTTCTTCTCGATATACGCCTCCGTCTTGCCGCGACGAAACTTGCCGTCGACGTAGTCTTCCAACAGGCTGAATTGAAAGCTGCCGTCAACTTGATGTTCCCCCTTGAGGAGCCGGAGCCCTACTTACGCTAGATTGCCGGTGTGGGCCGCCAGATGGTGGCTCGTCACTGTGGCTGATATAGCTTGGGGGGTGTTCTGGCATAAGCGCTGTCCACTGAGCGTCGCAGGCGTACTCACCACTTTCTCATAGATGCGGACACCTTTGGGCATGTTGATGATTGCGGTTGAAGATCTCAAGGTAATCTTTGAAGAGTGTGGGGTGGGGAATGTGCTTCGTGCGGGGTTTGGAATTGTTATAAGTACCCGTGACGACGAAGGAGGCTGTGCTGTTTCGACGCGGCGACGGCGATGTGACAGGCACTTGTTTGTTTTCTTACAGCATAACGCTTGTGCAGGCACGTCGCACGTCGTACGTCGGCCCGCTCCGGCCCACTTCGAGACGCCACAACGCCAAGGAAACCGTCGGCTAGGCCGGCTAGATAGCGATTCTGTCCATCAATCATGTATCGCCCCCCTTTAGCAAAAGAGGCTTAACATGCTCCATGACGTCGTTGCAACAGCCCCCCATGGCCATCATCCCAACATCGTTCCCGCATGCCCATTACGGCTGACACCAGTCACACACCCCGTGCAATGTCAGGTACATTCAAAGTTCGCATCCGTCGCCAAAAAGTGCTCCGCCTCAATCGTTCCTTGGCAATCCGCAGTGTTCTGGCTCGTGGACGACGATCCCAGGACGGTCTCGACTCACTTCTGCATTAGACCTCGTGCCTACAAGCTGTCAAATCACTTCACAACGACGCTTCTGAGACTTCTGAGACTTTGGCAAGTACATGCTATTCTGGGAGCATACACACCCCGTGGCTCCCCGTGTCGGCTGTACACGGCATCGCCTCTTTGCGTAACAGCGGGGAGCCGGTGATCATCTTGTGCCTGCTACGCCTCGCCAGCTAGGCTTCGGCAGCAGCCTCCTTTGCGCGCCTCCGTGCCTCCCGACCCAGCTCGAAGCTCTTCTCCTTGGGGTACTTTGCCATCTACCGTTAGCAACTGGGTTGCAACCTCTGAACGGGCACTCACAAACACCTCGTCGAGCTCTTCGAGAGACAGTTGTTTGGTCTCAACGACCCAAATGTAGATGACGATACAGCCGACAATGTCCCAGGCCATGAACACGAGGTAAACTGGGATCAGCCAACGCTCGCAGTGTGTGACTTACGCTTCCACGCAATGGCGGCCAGGGCGTTGGGAATGCCGAATGTGTTGATGAGAGAAAAGACGTTCGCGCACCATCCTTGCAAGGCGAGACCTTTGGCACGGACTTCGTATGCGAGCACCTCGGCGGGATAGAGGCCCTGCAGAGGAGTCCAGCCGAACGAGAAGAAGACGGACCACAGCATGATGAACGCGATACCGGCGTTGCCGCGCGTGCGGTTGACGACCTCGTCAGGCGAGTGGGGCACCAGGCCAGTAACGATGGCAAAACAGAATACCGCCCAGATCTCCGATCCCAACATGAGGGGTCGACGACCGACGTGGTCGATAATGGCAGTACCGCTAAGGGCACCGGTCATGCTGACGATCGACGAGACGAGGTTGAGCACACGCTGCCTGTCGGGGCTCTTAATGCCTGCCTGCGACAGGAGGGTAGGGAGGAAGTACGAGATCATGCCGTTGCCCGAAAGCTGACCCCAGCAAGCGACAATCACGCACATGCCAAAGCGGTACCGGTCCGACTTTGTGCGGAAGATGGGTCGGAAGTCCCAGACACGCTTGTCGGCGCCGTCGAGATTGATGCTTGCCTCAAACTCGGCGAGCTGCAGCTGAATCAGGGGACTTTGCACGTCATTGTCGCGGCTGTGCAGTTTGGCCAGAATCTGAGCAGCCTTCTCCTTTTGTCCGCGAGAGTACAGCCACCTAGGGGATTCGGGGCAGAACATGATAAAGGCAACGTTGCCGACTGCCAGGGCCATCTGGAGAAGGAATGGGCCCCGCCACGACCAGTCGTTGCCCTCTGCAAAGCGGCCAAAGGGGATAGCGACGCCTGAGGCAAGAATGTTACCAACTGGTGGCGTCAGCGCATCCTAAATGGGCTTTGGGGCGACTCACCGTACCAAAACGAGTTTTGGACACCGAGGGCAAAACCACGGCTCCAGGGTGACGAAATCTCGGCAAGATAAGCCTTGGCGGCGTTCCCCGCAAGCGCACTTCCGGCGCCGACCAGGAAACGGCCAGCGAGAAGCATGCCCATGTTGTGCGCAAAGCCATTCAGCAGAGCGCCAGTAATGATCAACACGTTGCCGACAAACTGCGCCCACCGGCGCCCAAACATGTCGGGGATGATGATTGCAGGGAAGAAACCGACAACCGAGCCGACAGTGAAGATACCCTACAGCGTGAGCTACAGTCGACACGCGCCACACGACACGTACGAAAACAAGACCTTGTCCGCTTGCACCCTCTGGGCCGAGGGCAAAGTACTCTTGAAACTGTGTCATCGAGTTGATGCTCGAGATGATCGTGCCGTCGAAACCCGTGTCGCCCGAGCACAGACACGCGCACAGCGCGATAAGGATGTACTGCATGAAGGCCAACGAGGTCCATGCTGGGCCGGGGTCAGCGGCACGCGCTGCGCGGAGAGCGTAGGCGCGCTCTTCGGCAACGTCGACATGTCGCTCGATGACCGTCTCTTCGTGCTTCTTGTCGTCACTCGAGTGACCAGAGCGAATGGAGTCTGTCATGATAAGATTGTAGGGGATGTGAAGACGGGCTGGTGTGGAGAACCGTGGGGCCGTCTTATGTATTCTAGCAGCTCTACGTTTGAGCGCGTGCGGGGGCCATTGGGGACGACCAATGGACGTCAAATCGGCAGTCAAGACAAATCGGCCAGCTCGCCGTGGTGTGATTTCGATAAGGTTATGAGCCGGTCAGCCGTGCCCCTGGAGCATGTGGTCCACATTCATGGTGCTGTGCGGCAAGGGCCGGCACGCTGTTGTTTAGCGCTGCCAGGGCCCCTTGTCAAGCGCTTTGGGCTTGCCCGTGACTAGTCGTTGCAATGGGACGGAGTGAACTGCCGGGTTGAATACCTTGACTCAGCCTCATTGCCAAGCGTCTTCCAACGGTTGACGGCGGCAATGTCGACGGCGATCAGTAGACAGCTTGCAGCTTGGTTGATTGTCGTCTGCCTCTTGTTGCTTTGGCGCATGCATTTTTCCCAGAATAAGATGCAGTGGGGGTCGACGCATCAAACGCAGAATGCAATGTTCCGGGCGTTGCACATTCCGGTGGCTTGGATCGTCGCCATCGACGTCTATTCCCGTTCGAGCCAAGCAGTGGGGTCCGAGATTCCCGTTCGCAGTGACATCGAACGGGAATTTCGGGCGCCCAGCTTGGCAAATGGTAGTCGCCCATCGGCGTGATGGGATGGCACAGGCGGCGGCCGGCCTGGACATGTTTCACAGCGGTATGCGAAGTGTCGCCAAGGTGTGGCACCTGTCAGACATAGCCGGCTTCGTGCTCCGTGTCTGCATTGAATTGCATGGCAGCGGGGGCCTTTAGTACTGTAGCTTTGTAGGATTCGCCTTTGCAGCATGCGCCTGTGACGACCCATTCTCCATCTATGCCATTCATACTGTGTGTTTACAGATGCTTCGTTGTGGGTGCGCGTGTAAAACGTCGCACTGTGCGTGTGTGTAAAAAGTCGCACTGGACCAAGACAAAATCCGCTGTATGCCAAACAACTTTCACTCCAAGAAGAAACACCTAGATCGCCGATTCTAGTTGGCGATTAGTACTTGAAGCCACCGCCGCCCATGCCCATGAAGGGGGGAGGGCCCATCTGGTGGCCGTACTTGTTCGACGTCTTGCCCTGCTTGTTAGATGTAAACGGTCGAGTACGACTTACGCCAAAGAGCTTGCCTAGCAGGAAAGCACCTCCAGCACCGGCTGCGCCGCCCATGGCGACTTGACCCCAGTTGGTACCGCCGCCGCCGCCGCCGCCGCCGCCGTAGCTGCCGCCACCGTAACCACCGCCGTAGCCGCCGCCGCTGCCGCCCATCTTCTGCTTCTTGAGCAAGGACTGGAGTACCTTGTAGCCGACAAAGCCAGCTGCAGCCTTGGTGACAAAGCCGCGCTCGCCATCCTGCCCACCACCTGGCGCGGCGCCGTCCTCGGCGGCCAGCTGCTCGGCTTCACGGTGCGTCTGCTGCTGCTCGGGGTGTTCCTGTCCAGGTGGCATGCCTGGGTGCGTCCAGCTCGTGGTGGGAGGGTTGGTCTGCGGGTTCACGTAGTAGATCTGCATGTACTGGTCGTCCCACTCGCGCACCCTAGAGAGTCAGCCGCAGTAGAAATTGGGTTTCTTGATTACGCAGGGCCACAACACAGCGCACAGACGCTGTGTTGGCCTGTATCGCGTGTGCGACGACACTCACCATGGGTAGGGCAGCTCCTCGTTGGACATGTCGCTGACCTCACGGGATCCAGAGAACGACTGGCCCGAGGGGTTGGCGCCGTAGTTGGTGCCCGTGCTGGCGCCGGGCATAGAGTCACCGTAGTACGACGACGCCTGGCCGCCACCGGGAGCGCCGCCGTAGCTCTGTCCGCCGCCGTAGCTCTGCGCGCCGCCGCCGTAGTTGGGTGCGCCGCCCATGCCCTGGCCGTACTGGCCACCGCCACCGGCGTTGTAGCCGCCTTGAGGCTGGAAACCGCTCTGGGACTGCTGCTGGTAACCGCCACCGGCGTTGTAGCCTTGGTCGTAGCCGCCGCCGGGGGGACCCTGGGGAGGGCCGCCAAAGCCAGACTGAGGCTGGAAGCCAGACGAGTACTGGTTCTGGCCCTGGCCGCCGTAGCTGTTGTTGTACCCGCCGCCGCCGTACTGGTTGTTGTATGCCATGGTTGTGGATGGGGTGTGGATGTGTGTGGATGTGGGGGGATAGATGTGGGAACGGGACGTAGCCGCGTCTAATATATCGTCGGGGTGAGCTGCTGCGAGTTGCGCTGTCATGCTCTGACGCGTCCTTTGGTCAGCTAGCTAGCTACACGAGGGGAAATGAGTGGGGCGGTGCCGGCGGGTGCGTACTGTAACCCCGGGTCAATCCCTCAGGCACGGCACGGCCAGTGCACCGCCCACAACGCCACAACCAAGCGACGCGACACGACAGCCGATGGCAAGCACCGCGTTGAGATTGCCCCAGGCCCTCTGTCCGTTGGAAGTTATGCATGTATTGTTTGTGATCGACCTCTGCTTGTCTTCTGGAAACACTCTCTGCATAGCAATAGGGCACAACATCATTACAAGTATACAAGGGCGGTTTCAATCGCCAGTGCTCGTTCCATTGCCGATGTAACCGAGTCAATCATGACGCGCTCGGGAGTGATCGCCTCTCCGATCACTGATCTGCTGGGCGCATCGCCATCTCATCCAACATCGCCATTGCCGCATGCATGCCCGCGAAGAGAAGTGTTATCTGATGGAACAGCATGATCATGCATTAGACAGCCGCTCGTACAGAAGCAACATGATGCAACACACCCAGTTCAAACAAACAGCACAATGCGGTGACGTCAGAGTTATGAGACTTGGATCAACCGGATTAGGCGGATTATCAGTTAAAGGATCTGGACGTATACGATTCAGGCTCACTCGGCGTGGCATTACTAATCACGCAGTAGTGGGGATTAACTGAACTCCGTCTCAGCGTATCAGCTACAGTACTGTATCTGCATCTTCGAACGACAGCGATCGTTCAACATTGCCCGTCACTAGCAGCAGGACACCAGCCGCCATGCTAGACACATCTCGACCCCAGTAACGACAGACTTTTCAACAATGCTACGCGGAGATCTCTCAGAACTTACGATCGTGAGGTGCTCCCCAGCACAGGCGCGCGTTACGATTGATCGCGTCCCGCCCGACAGCCCCGAGGACGCAGCCTCCCTCTACCGACGCATTGACCTCGCACCGGATGACCTGACGACTTGGGCGCTTGTCCCGCGTGCTGATCTTACAACCACCACGGACCTCCTCTCACACTGTGACACGTGCGTGCTGCTCGCAGAGCACCATTGACTCGCGTAGGTATCGCCGCCGAGCCAAGGTTTGGCCGGCGAGCGCGCCCCAGGCCCATGATGAGGTCGCGTACGGGATCTCTGTGGTGTGGACGCCCCCCGAACATCGCAACAAGGGGTTTGCGCGGCGCATGCTCCAGCTTCTGCACTATGTTCTCGCTGCGCCCGACGCGTTGCCCCCTTTTCCACCACAGTGGGGACCACCTCCCTCGGTCGCAGGCTTCGGCGATGCGCGTTTCAGCTTTCTCATGTCCGGGATCGACGGCGCCTTCTATTCACGGTGCACGCAAGGTGCTGGCGATGACGCACTGATAGGTTGGGTACCCCGTCCGCCCCGAACCAGGCTTTGGAATGTTTCCTCAGCGTGCTCAGACAGCAGTGACGACTCAAACTGGCAATGGCTCGATGCCGAGGCCGTCGCACAGCTGCAGCTCCAATACGACGTTATTCTGGACGAGTCGCAAGCGTCAGTGAAGACTCGCTTCGCTGTTATCCCAGATTTGCAGGTTTATCTTTGCTGATCGCTGCTCACCCCCGTCAGATCTGCCCTTGCGACACACGCTGTGCCCTCCACAATTGCACAAGGCGTGTTTGGCCTGCGCATCAGCGAGAGCGCATGGTTCACCTTCTTCACGCTTCGGCCGGCACCAGACATGGCGATGCGCATTGTCCTCAGTGCTGTTCGTGGCCACGTTCCATACGCGGCGGTGATGGCTGCGGCGCGGCGCGCGGGCGCACAAGTCGTCGAGTTTGGCGCCGAGTACAGCGCGTGGGATGACCGCCAGCCTGAGGTTGACACCGAGTGGCCAAAGCCCTGCTACGCTGTGTATGGCGGTGATCCAAGCGAGTTTGAGTGGGTTGGCCACGAAGCGCTCATTGTCGAGGGCGTCGGGACACCTGGGAGGTGGGCGTGGTACTGAAATTTCACGCTGGATGCCTCCATTGTTCCATTCTGTTCATTCGATCGATGCACAGTCTGTGCACACGAGGAATGGAATGATGGGTGTACCGCACAGACACCCCTGCGGCAACACCGTGCATTGTTCGGGGTTGCTTTACACTCGACACAAATGTCATGGTGTCCGAAAGCCTGATCAACAAACCTCTCGTTGATGTGCGACAATCACTCTAGTGTGCATGCACACTATAGTATTGATGACAAGCGTGTGCATCTGCACAGTTGCCGCTCTGGCGATCACACGATGGCTCAGGAGAAAGACAGCGCCTCCTAGAGCACACCAGCTCGCCATTGTCACACCGCAAGGAAACCGCACAGTAACACCAGTGTATTGTGTCCACTGTGAAGTTTCAGTTGGGATACACGCAGCACGGTCAATAACTTGCGCTGGCACCTGGCGGCAAGGTTAGCGCTACTACCTCTCAAAACATGACTGATGGCGGATGAACAATATGATGTCGTCACACCACCATTGTGCCATCAACAGCTACACCAGACGCACACGTTTTGAGACCAACTGATCGACAATGATCACCACTGACAAAAGTGAACGCTGGCGGCGTGCTAGCACATCACACACCGACCGAGACAGACAAAACACTGAATCAAACGTACAATTGTTACTCAAAGACCTTCACAACGACTGTACATCAGTACATATATATGGCCCATGCGAGAGCATCACGCATACTACAACCTCTTAGACTCTCAGCGAAACGCGCACCGTACAACCGACCGATCAAAGTGTAACACGCTCGACGCGACCACACCACGGCAAACGTCCTCCTTCTGCTTGTCCCTTCTGTCTGATTCGCCATCGTGCAACCTCTTCCATGGGCCAAATGTCAGCCATAAACAGGCTGCACGTCTTGGCTTGCTTCCTCGCGGTGCCGGCCGCCGCGCACTTGGCTCTTTGGCACCCGTCGGTTTATGGGTTCGGTGACGGTTACACAATTGTCACACCGTTGATACAGCTACCTTTTGACCAGTGGTGGTTCCACGGCCAGATGAACAACCCTCCCGGTAAGTAAATTCTTTGGCAACGGGCTTCAAAGGCTTATAACGTAGAGGAAGGACAGTTTATGGAGCTCCCCGCCGGCGGAACGTTCCATGGGTCCATCTCGTGTCATAGGGACCAGTCGATGTATGGACCCGACGAAAAGGAAGAGTCGTGCGACTGGCCTAAGGAGGGCCCTGAGTCAGACAAACGCTGGGCCGCCATGCATCTGGAGAGTGACAAGTTTGAACCTCCCATTACAATGGGCACTGCCATCGGCATTGCGTACGAATCGGATCCCACAAAGCTCAAGCCGGAGGACTTTCGCGTTATCACTACCAATCGTTCGTCTCCGCACCTGAGCCGTGTGGACTATCAGATCCCTGCTGGGCTCCCAGAATGCCCAGAGGGCGGGTGCCACTGTGCGTGGGGCTGGGTTCATGGGCCAAAACACGGAGGCGATGAAAACTATCACACGGTCTATCGCTGCAAGGTCACTGGAGACACGGGCACAGAACCTTTGCCTGAAGCTGTCCCGCCGGTTCGCTGCGTCGACGACCCCAGCAAATGTGTCAAGGGCCTTAAACAGATGATCTACTGGGCCAATGAGCGGTCCAACGTCGAAGGACCGCCGAATCCCTATTACAATGAAGAAATGGGCTACACGGACGGCGCTCAGAGCTTGGACGGCGTGACACCCCCGCGAAAGTCCAACAAGGGAGCGGCGGCGAGCCAGGAGGATGGGAACAAGAGCACCAAGAAAAGGCCGGACCAGGAGTCAAAGGCCGATGCCCCTCCCCCCGCAGAACCGGAGACGGATGCCCCTCCCCCCGCAGAACCGGAGACGGATGCCCCTCCCCCCGCAGAACCGGAGACGGATGCCACTCCCCCCGCAGAACCGGAGACGAAAGCCACACAGACAGACGCTGGCTCGAGCACGAAGACCGGTCGGGTCTGTGTCAAGTCTCGCCGGGTCCGCAAGTCCAAGAGGGGCCTCCGCCGTCGCGCGCATTGAGGTCATGTCTCTCATCTCGATATCTTGTACATCCAAGATCACCCTTTTTCGGTTTGGTGGAGCGCACCCTAAATCAAGTGCTGTCTGGTACAGCACTTTCGCTCCATGGCATGTTTCCTAATGTTGCGTCGGACTGGAGCCGTTGCCCTTGTGTCGGCCTGGAGCCGTCAATCATCATACAGTACATATGCAATACGTACACTATAAAGGGGTGAGAGGGTGCACGTCGTGCGGCAATACATACTTCTGTAGCGTATGCCCGTACACGGCCAACGACAAAAATGAAGGCTGCAAAGAGGGTGTAGCTACAGTATGTACCTTTGATGTGCTCATGCCTCCTATACACCCAAAAAGTCGAGTGCGCCAAACAGCATTCCAGGTTCCAACCAGGACACATCTGTGGGCAGCCAGTCAGCCGACGCTGAGCCCATCAGGCCAAAGGCGTCTATCAGAGGCTCGTCAAGTTCTGCTCGTCAGTAAACGCGCCTAGTCGTGGACCTGATCCCAAGCCCTACTTACCAATGTTCAGGGCAAGTGCCACCTTTTCGTACGTTTGGGTGAACTGCGGCAGCTCATGGGATGCTACAAACAGTACCACGGCGATCCGGCGCAGCGCTGCCTCGGCAATGTCCCAGCCTGTGCGTTGATACGAGCTGACAACAGCCTCGACAAGAGACTGTGTGCACGTCGTAGCTTCCTGTTCAAGACCATTGTGACCTTCCCTGTCGAAGAACGCTATGCGCAGTAACAAGCTGGCAGTGTTGGATACATGGTGTGATGAGTCTGGCAATCAGTAAAAACGTGACTTTGTTAACGTACATGGCATCCAGAAGGATTGTTGGTCGCGGTCAGTCAAGGCCACAAAAAGGTCGACAAGTTTCCGACAGGCCTGTAGCGCCCGCGAAAAGGAAAGCGCTACGTGCAGACCTTGTCTGTTCGCAAGCGACTCCACCATGGTACGATGGGCCATGACGAGGACCCCACACAGCGACATTTGGAAAGACCCTGTAGTCAGTAAACGCGTACGGCGTTCTCAACTTACGGACGCCGGTGGGAGCGTATCCCTGGTAGTCATCTAGACCTGGGCGGAGTAGAGGCAGCAGCGACGCCTCAAAACGATCCAGCTCGTCAAGAATGTCCTCAAGCATAGACAGACGAGTGATCGTACGCTCCGGACTGACAACAGCCTGGACAGTATAAAAGCCATCCAGAAGTTTGCTAAAGGTTAGCTGGGGCTTTGTGGAGACCGTACTCTACGATCAGTGTCAAGCGGCATGTTGCCATAAACGCTTCCATCGACATGCCCGTGGATGGTTCAAGCCTCTCGCGGTCAACGATAATTGGTAATGGCACATTGTGGTTGGCCTTGTGCAAGCTGTCAAGGTGTGTGAGCAACCACCTGACCGAACTTTGGCTCTTACTTGCTCGGTCTTCCATAAATAAGTGCGTGCCATTTGTCATGAATGTAAAGGCTCCACCAAACACGGGTACGGATACTCTTTTCCCATGCTGGCAGAGACCAATTTGAAGGGTCCATGTGCAAACCCAACAAGTGCGCTGCTCCTACAGCCTGGTGTCAGCGTCGTCTCGGAGTAGCACCCTACGCGCGCCAGGCCGATCTGGCTGCCCCCGCTGTTCTTGCTGGGTCGCGATGTTAGTACCAGCAATGCGAGCTGGACGGTCCTCAGTCGTGGCTGCCGGTACTCCTCCTCGAGCGCCAAGAGCGCTTGCCTCCACAGACTAGTATGCAAATCTGCAATCTCGGGTATGTAGGAGGTACAGTGAGCGATGATGCCAACGGCAAGTGAGTCGGGCAATGGGGTGTCGTGCAGACGTTCGGCGTCCACGAAAGGCAGGGCAGGGAGCGTCATCTCCGTAAACCTCAGGTGTCAGTTTACAGCTCGCAATGTAGCGTACTTTGTCACAGCGCGAAAGGGTACGTCCGCGGCGACGTCGGCACATAACCGACAAGCCTCCTTGAATGCATTCGCCGGTGCGGCTGGGCCTCTGCCGTATACCAACGAGGGATGCTTGACAAAGTAGGCGGGTAATCGCGCATCAGACGAGACTTGGCGGAACGAAAACCCAGATCTCGTAGAAAAGGAAGGGCTGGCCGTCTCGGAAGAGAGGTCTTTGGGAAACAAATTGAAGAACGCGCCGTGTCCGACAAAGTGGGTCTCGTCGTCATCCCCTTCATCGACATCCAGTGGCAAAGCATCAGTGCCGTTAAGGGGTGAGACGCTGTCGGGGGCGCCGCTTCCAACATCGTTGGAAGTTCTAAGCTGGGGCGACGGCTCTGATTCCGTGAACTGGTGTTAGCTACCTCCGTCCAACGCCCAACGCTCACAGAGGTGACAGCCTGGTTATGGTCGACATTCAACATCCACTTGCTCGTGTCCTGTGGGGTCTCGAGTCTGTCCTCCTGCACGTCAGATAATGGGAGGCTTGGGCCTATCTCACAGAGCGAAGACCCCGACCATCCTTGGCCGTTGCCTGACTGGTTCGTTTGCGTTTACGGGCTGTAGGCGGCTGCATAAAGGTGCATTCCACCCCGCGAGTCTTACAGCTCATGCAGCCCTCGCCTCGAACTGGAATCATACACAGACGCTTGTGTCGACGGCCTACGGTGAGCAGCCAACTCGGCGGTGGGCATACAAGTGTCACATGGTCGATCAAGTCGCGAGCGTGGTTGTCGCGCAGCACGCACAGAGTCATCTGAAGGGGCTGTGGTCAGAACGCCAGCCACCGACGTACGTACTCGAAGGCATAATGAACACCGTTCTCTGCGAAGCGCAATTGTGTAGTTAGCGATGCTAGCGATGGATGCATGACAGACACATGGCTCTTGACAACTCGCCGTCCCGCCATTGGGCTGTTGCTGGAGCATGGAGCATATCTATTTGACCCGTATCTCGGCCAGTCTCAGGGCGGTCCCGGGACGATATTGGTCCGAGTCACCTGATGTTGTCGGAATGTCGCTTGAGCCGTGCTTGGAATGTGGGGATCGGGCAATTCCACAGTACGGCGACGACAACACTTGGCCCGCGGCCAAGCTGAACGCCAAGCTGAACGAGATTAGGCCGCCGCAAGTTTAAAGACCGCATCGTGTCGGGGTGGGTCACAGCCCTCCCCTCCCTCAGCCTCGAAGACCTTCTGGTTGTGACCACAAGCCGGCCTAACGACAAGATGGGGTAAGCTCGGAGGGACTTGGCCACTTACTGAGCGCAGAATTGCGACGGGCGTTTCACTAGGCCAGTTTGAAAGGCTCCTCGAAACGCGACGATCTTACTATCAGGTACCTTTATTTCGCTCGTTATCTCTGCCCCAAGGCTGACGGCAGATTGACGGCCACACCAATGTATCAAATGAGGACATTGTCGCACTCGTGACGACATGCGTGCGAACGACGCCGTCCATGTTCAACATGCAGTCGACGAGGGCCGTGATACTGTTTGGAGCCGCACATGAGGCATTGTGGGACCTCTGCCGCGCAAGTCTGCCCTCCACTACTCTTGCAATGAGACCAAACGTGGGATGGCAGCAGTTTTCGTTAGTATCTTTCCTGTCCCTCCAGCAGTGCTAATGCCAGGACTGTTGCACAAAAGCTGGATAGCCTGAGTAGCGGCCAAGGAACGGTACTTTTGTTTGAGGACGATGACGGTAAGTGACGTCGTTTGCTTCAGCCTGACGCTTCGTAGTCATTCACCGAGTGCGAACACAGTACCCCACTTACAGCGCTAATTTCGATACCTGGGCCAACCAGTCGTCTGCCATCTGCCAGTACAGCAGTGAGTCTGACCTGGGACAAGCAGGAACTGAACACACTCAGTCTGGCTAGCGTTCACTGCATGCGAGCCGAGTATCGGGGCGACGCTTCAACACTACTATCCCGACATGGCCGAAGTGCGGGCACGATGGAATATACCGTCTTCCTGGCGCATGACGGGTCAGATGCCATTTGGTCGCGCCGTGGGGAAGCCTTTTGAGAAGGAGATTCTTCCAGACGAGCAGCTGGTAGTCGCTCACAACGTCTAGAGCAGTGAGTTGAGCTTTGAGTACAGTACAGTAGGAGAGGCTGGGACGATGCAGTGGAGCAATGCCACAATGATTTGGGATGTCGATGAAGACTGCGTGCACTCTTGAGGTTGGGAAAACTAGCAGCTATCGCACAAGTACCTTTGTATCCTACCTACTGTATCTACCAATGTTTAGAACTGTACATGCAGTGCGGCACTCTACGCGCAGTGGTACAGCAATTGTACTGTGTTGCAAACAACTGGACGTGTGGCCGTGTCGTATTCTCTCAAGATAGGCGACACATTAGCATAGCCGCTGATAACGAGGTAAAGTGCAGACAGATGTGCGTTCGAGAGAATACATCATCGCTACAAGCACAAGCTCCACGTCCCTTTGCCTCCCCACATCCATCATCTTCTACAACTGCGTAATCATGGCCTTTGCCTTGACGCAAACCTAGCCGTACCAAGGCACCTCCACACCGGCTGCACCGTTAGCGATATAGCCCATGCTAACACCTACCAATGACTTCAACGACAATCTCGCCCTCGCCCCACTGGCGCTTGTACGTCTCACTCTTGCCGACCTTGGAGTTTCGCGCTTGGGAGTAGACACGACTTGTGATTGCCTTGTCGTCCGACTCAAACACCTTCTTCATGCCTGCCTTGCGGAGCACAGGAGACTCGAGAAGGGTGTTGGGCTTTTCCTCGTCGTTGGGTACCGAGAAGTAGAAGACGCCGCAACGGACGTGGTTGCGCTGGTCATCGGGCGGCGCCGCCACACGGTGGTTGGCCGCCTTGAAGTAGCCTCCGGTGTACCACTCCATCATCACACCGCAGTTGACAATGATCCCGCCGGGAGTGTGTCGGACAAAGCGCCAGATTCCGTCCTCACCGCGTACTTGCAACGAGGCCATCGGCTGCGAAAAGACAAAAGTGCACGTGCCAAAGTCCTGGTGGCCCTTCAGCCATACACCCTTGGTCTTTGCCTCGTCCTCCTTGCTGTGCTCGTCATAGAACGCCATGTCTGTCTGTCAGCTCCAGTTCAGCCTCCGTACTCACAGCGCATCCACGATTCGTCCCGGACATCAAACTTGTGCTTGTCAACAAACGTCTCAATGGGAAGTTCAAGAGCAATGGCAAACACTAGAGTTAGCACGGCCACGCTTTGGACGTACGTCTCAGAATGCTAAAAAGGACACCCTTGTGGACCTTTTCCGTAAACTCCTTGACTTCGGGCAGGAACGGCTTGATGGCGGTAGGGAACTCCTGGGAGCTCATGTCGCGGCACCAGTTGAACTGCTCGATCTGGTCCTTGACGCCGTTGCCAAACTCGTAGTAGTGTCGCGGCTTGAAGCCCCAGTAGCAGCCCTTCTCCTGCATTGGGGCCTTGAGCCTCTTCTTCTCCTCCAGAGGGGTACGCTCAAGCACCGTCTTGAAGTCAGCTTAAAGTCCCCAGTGGCACAATATAGCGTTACTCACGTAACCGATGTCCACCTGACGAGAGATCTCCTCCTCGGAGATGTCCATGCCTACAAGGGTGAAGAAGCCGTCCTCGTGCATGGCCCTTCGCACCTCCTCGGCGAGCTTGGCCTGAGCTTCAGGTCCATCGTTGATAGTCGAGATGTCAATCACCGCAAGGTCGGCGTATGGCTGGAGTGTTAGCCCTGTTTGCAATGGCAAGCTCACCAGGTCCTCCTTCGAAGGCTCGACTGGCGTAAAGTGGAGGAGCTCGCCAGTGGCGTAATGGTCGACAGCAGTGTTGTTGATTGCCATTGTTAATCTTCTAGACAAGTGTGCGTCTCAAGGCTGAATGCCAATGTTCTCAACTCTGTACTTCGGCTTCTTAGTGCATACATATATATATGGTCGTCTTGGCACAAGCAAGGCGCGCACGTCGGCCTGCGGCCAGGTGGTGCGGATTGCATCGGCTATTGGCATTGGTCCCATGACCATCAACTGGCCCGCGGCCAACTGGCCGCAGGCCAGCTAAAGCCCGATCGGCCATTTCAAGTCACTTGTTTGAGGTTTGTCTACCGGACTTGCGGCGACCGGCAATAAGCTGGTGGGCACGAAGGATGCTATCAGTGTATAAAATGTACGTGTCCTGGGTTTACTGGAGTCATGTCACTCAAGTTGGAAACACCCAATGACTGACAAGGCTTTTGTCTGCGACACCGACGACGTGAAGGAGGAGACCCATGTTGGGACTCATACGGTTCATGAAGCCGCCGAGCTTGATGAAGCCGGAAAGTTCCTTGCAGAGATCCACCTGCGCCCGGACGCCGATATCCTCCTTGCGCCATACACGCCAGAGGAGGAGCGCAAGGTTGTCCGGCGCGCCGACTGCATCATTGTCCCTCTGCTTTTTCTTGGTGTCATGTAAGCAATCACTTATCATGTTTGTTGCTAACTGCAGGATGGGTGCAGTGGACAAAAATGCTCTGGGGACAGCAGCCATCATGGGCCTTCGTGAGGACCTTAACCTCAAGGGCCAGCAATACTCCTGTAGGTGGTGCAACACAAGTTGGGCTGACCACGAGGGACGTCTTCTCTTATCTTCTTCGGAAGTATCGTATCGCTGTTCCCCTCCCTGTTTGCAATGCAGCGCTTCAGGGCATCACGGGTTATCTCGGGATGCGTCATCATGTGGGGCATCCTGTCAATGTGCATTGCAGCGACAAAGAACTTTGCCGGTCTTGCCGTGTGTCGGTTTGTTCTGGGTGTCTTTGAGGCGTTAACCTTTCCCGTTCGTACAGACCAAGCCAATAAAATACCCAATTAACTTCATCAGGGGTTTTCTCTCGTCATCTCGTCGTGGTGGACGCGGAAAGAGCAAGTCGCTCGAGTGGCCATCATCTACAGCACCGTGTCTACTTTGACAAATGGCCTGCTGTCCTGTGAGTGTACTGGGTCCTTCCGCCGCTGACTCCCAGTCGCGTGTTCATTCGCACCCAGACACTCAGTAATTGAGCCTTGGCAGCTACTTTTCATTGTGGTTGGCGCAGTCACACTTGTCCTCGGCATTATGATGGCGATATTCCTTCCCGACTCGCCAGTGCGCTGCTGGTGGCTTACCGATCGTCAGAAGGTCATTGCCGTGACGCGTCTCAAGGCCAACCAAACCGGTGTTGAGGTGAGTTTCTCGGAAGTAGAGAGTGCTGACTTTTAAGAACAAAGTGTTCAAGCTGTACCAAGTGAAGGAGGCTGTGCTCGACGTCAAGACATGGTTGATCTTCGTCATCAACGTGTGTCTCAACATTCCCAATGGCGGTATCAACAGTGAGCACAGCAAGCCATGCAGCGTTAACCGTAGCTTTCAATTCTATCATTGTGGCATCCCTGGGGTTCAACGTTCGCCAGACCACTCTGCTTAACTGCCCCACGGGCCTCATTAGCTGGACATCGTCTCTCTTCTTCTCTTACATTGCTGTCAAGAGTACGTGAACCTCTATTATTAGCGACTAACTGCTTCAGCTGGTCAACGTACCCTTACCGCCCTTGCGGCGTGCTTCATCCCTCTTCTGTCGACAATTCTCCTGCACGTAATTCCCCGCAGCAACCGATCGGGGTCGTTGGGAGCCTTGTTCATCATCTACGTCTACTGGGCACCGTACACGGTTCTTATGACGTCTGTCATTGCAAACACTGCGGGATACACCAAGAAGACTGTTGCGTACGGCTGCGCATACCTGGGGTACTTGGTGGGCAACATTGTGTAAGTTGACCGTTGCGGGGATTTGTCTAATGGCCACAGGGGACCACAAACATTCCGCGCGTCGCAAGCGCCCACATACGGCGGCGGTGTCGCTGCCATGCTGGCCGGATACTGCGTTGGCATAGTGGTAAGTCAAAGATAGGGATATTGAAACTGACAAGCAAAGCTCATTATCATCTACTACCTCAACGTTATACGGCTCAACCGCAGGAACGCTAAATGGCGGGACAGCCAGTTGCCGCAGGACGAGGACGACTCGGACGAATGGCTCGACCAGACCGACTTTGAGCAAAAAGGTTTCCGTTATGAGAAGTGATTATGACAGTGCGGGGCACGCCAGTGGGATTGGGAATTTCGGGCTGGGGGTATTTGGCGGGTATACAGTATGTACTGTACAGTACGTTGTAAACTGGTGGTTGGACAGCAGCATGCAATACATCTACGCTACTCATGGCAAGTTGTATTGTGTGGCAGTTTTAGCGGCCGCCAACACTTTCAAATGCCCCAAGTACACCAAAGTCCCCTTTAACCGTCACAACCACCAAAGTGCCGTACGGCACGCGCCACTGGGAATGCTGGACAAGGAGTTGCTCGGCAGCGACCGAGCCTGACGCCAGCAGCTTGGATCCATCCAGGTTGACAGTGTCGGCAGCGTTTCCGTTGATCGTAACAATGGCAGACGTTATGGGGGAAGGGGCTTGTACGCTTACGTCGTAATAAATGCGGGAGTCGTTTCCGTATCGTCGGGTGACCTGGAGCTTGAGATCATCTGTACTGGATACCGCACGCGATGTAACCTCCTGAGTTGCGGGCTTAATAGGCTCAAGAGGAGGCGTGCGTGGAGGCGGCTTCCGCATGCTTCCGCTTTTTTCAATGTCTGTTGCAATCTGGAGGAGACGCGTGTCGTCCCAGCCTCGACCAGCAAAAGTCAGTCCAAACGGCATGGCAATATCGTCTGCGATACCCATGGGGATAGTCACAGTTGGGATGCCAAGATGCCGCAAAACGGTATTGCCGTTGGCCACCCACGTCCCATTACGCGTTGCAATGGCGTTGGATTCGGGGTTAATGTCGGCGTCAGCAGGTGCAATGTCGCATGAAGTGGGGAATGCCAGTGCCGTAAACCCTTCGCGGTCCATCCAGTCCTCCAGGAGCTCCTGTCGTGCGCGTTGAAGACCGCGTAGACCCTCAGCCACGAGGGATATGTCATTTGGATGCTTGAAGCGGCCGTCGCAAAGGAAACGCACGTACTCGCCCATGCCCCAGTTTGGTGTCAACCGCTTAGCCACAATTTGGCCGTTGGGTATCGGAAAGACGAGGTCGGGGTTGACGTCGGCTAGTGTTTTGGGTCCATCCTGAGTACCACCCGCAGCGTTTGCTCGCAGGAAATCCTCAAGACCGAAGAGCACAAGCTCCACAAACTCCAGGTCCGCATAGCCGTCCGGCAAATAACCATTCTCCTGCAGACCGCCGTGCACGCTGCGGGGGAAGGGGTGTATACTAGACTCGTACTTGTCGACAACTGGGAGGTCGCACTCTACCACCTCGGCACCAAGGTTGCGCATACGCTCAGCCGCATTGCGAGCAAGGGCAACCACAGTGGGGCGAACGGGAATACCGGGGTCGCTGCCGAGGTACTTGGTGGGCATCCCGATGCGCATGCCCGCCAAGGGTTTGTCAGAAATACCGCGGGCGAGTGTCGTGTAGTCCTTGGGGCGCAGCTTTGATGTTGGGGGAATCTCAATGGTCGTCTGCGTACGCCAAAAGTCACCTCGAGTACGATCGTCGTCTGCCACAATGACGTTTAGGATGTCAAGCATGTCCATCATGGTGCGAGTGTGCGGGACCACAACGTCCATAGTCGGGTTTAATGGCCAGTTGCCTCTCAACGAGACAACACCCCAGCTGGGAGTGTAAGCGCAAAGGGCATTGTTGTTGGCCGGTGCACGCCCGGACGACCAGGTCTCTTCGCCCAGGCCAAAGGCTGCAAAGGACGCAGCGGTGGCAGTGCCTGAACCGTTGGATGATCCGCTGGTCCAAGCGGCCGTGAGGTATGCTCCGTTGTAAGGCGACTCGGCGCGACCATCTAATCCGCGCTGCAGACCACCGCAAGCAAGTGGTGGCATGTTTGTGCGTCCGATAATTACTGCGCCGGCTGCTCTCAAACGCGAGATGACAAACGCGTCCTCTGTGGCCACCAAGTCGGCAAATGCCGGCGAGCCAGCGGCAACAAACATGTCCTTCACTTTGTACGAATCCTTAGCTGTGTACGGGATGCCGTCTAGCACCGAGAGCACGTTGCCCTCTTTTCTGCGCAGGTCTGCGGCTCGTGCATCCCTAAAGGCGTCGCGCGACAAATCGACAACTGCGTTGAGCCGGATTCCTTTGTGGTCGTAAAAGGCAATTCGGCGTAGATACTCGGCAACCAGCTCTACGCTGGTGACTTTGCCCCCGTCGAGTGCCGAGCGCAAGTCAGCAATCGACGCTTCGACAACGTTCATGATGGGACGTTCGAGTCTGAGAGAGTAACGAAGAGGTGTAAAGTTCATCGAGTTCATCTTCATGCGTTGTTAGCTGGCTTGATCGAAAGTGGGCTTTGTCGACAATTGGTCGCAAAGGAGCGGATAGTAAGCGACCGCTAACGCGACACGGTCCTCCTTATCTTCTGTTCCTATTCATATGTTTCTGAACTTTGTAGTTGCTCCGTTGCAGCCATTGCGGTAGATGAGTGCTTGCAGGCTACACATGCATACTGTACAATTGCATACATGTCTTTGGAACGATACTAGGAGCTGACGGAGCTGACGCGCCCCATGCACGCGTTGACTCAAATCGGCAATCTTGCGACGAGGAGGAAGCTTGCACTCCACCCGCTACGTCCGTTAGCCTGAGCTCGCAGCGGCAGCGGCAGTGGCATCGTCGCTCTTGCAGCGCTCCCAAGTGAGGTAAAGAGCAGTGATGGCGGCAAGGTCGACACCTGGTGCAACGGTACAAATACCCTGCGGTCAGCTCACCGCGACCAGCGACATGTTGAACACCTACCAACCGGCGGTTTTCCTTGGCTTCCTTCCAATGCCTGGAACGCATTCGAGCAATAACCTCTTGCGTATCACCGCGGAGAACCTCCGCACGGCGCCCGCCGTGGCTACCCACCAGTAGCAGTGTCGTGGCGTCTCCAACTGTGCTTGGGATACGAAGCTGCACCTTTATCTTCCCTAACAGCCGTCAGTCAACTCCCTGAGCACGACATGCGATCCCCTCGTAAAAGCGTAGAACCGTACTACTCACACGCCCAGATGCGCGCAACACGACACAGCTCAGTCCCATGCTCATCCTCGCAGATAAAGGTGCGATGCAGCGCCGCACGCTTGTTGCGCATCCGAAGGAGCGTCTGACCAGCTGGGGATGAAAGAGCTATTGCGTCAGCCAACATGAACGTTATTGTTGCTCCTGCCGAGCACCCACTCTTGTATATCTTAAAGGCGAACGGACTCCCGGATATGTGCAACACGTCTGCGTCATGCTGGTCTGTCACCATGTACGCGTCCTGCCGTTAAACATGGCCCCACGCAAGCTGGAGCATGACCTACCTCTTTAACATGCAGGATCTTGGACCTCAACGTGATTTTCGACGGCTCTCTGCGAGCAAAACCACGTACAATCTCAATTGGAGGCTCGACGGCGTTGAATAACGGCTCAGGCTCGCCTATGTCCGGCGACGGCGAGGAAGATCTCTTAAAGATGCCCATGGCTCTGTTTGGGGGGCTGAAGTAACCAGAACGCTGCCGGTGCTTAAATACACGGCTGGTTCACGCGCTCATGCTGTCAGATACTGCACCATAGCCGGGAGTAGAGTTGTGCCGCAGCGCGCCCTCCAGATACCTGGTCCCCTCAAGTTGATGCCTGTGTGATCACCGACAAAGCCGCTCACCAGCTCCGAAGGCTGCTCGGATATAGGTGTGGTCGGTTCCACGCTCGGTATCGGACATTCAAAGTGATGTCACCGCTGGCTGGGGCATTCCGCCCACGGAATGATCCCCGTTCGGAGTGACGGCTTTCACCAAATGTACACAGCATGAGGCACGCAGTACACCGCCCCCCGTGTCTCACTGCCGGTAACAGCGCAAGGAAGTTTGCCTGTGATGGAACAGCGCCTTGCCAGCATAGCCATTTCTCGGACCCGCGCATGCTTTTCCTCCTCTACCGACAACGCAGGGAGCGGAATATACAGTGCATAACAGACTAGTCGTTTCAGATTTACAAAGCCCTTACAATGTTCTGTCTCACATGAACCGTAGAATATTTCTCTGTTCAGGCGCACTTCAGTTTTGGGCTGGTTTGCACGGAAATGTGCTTAAACCAGCTGCGGGATGGCGACTAGCGACCAGTGTACGGCGTAACAAGGAGAGGAAGCTGCGATCCGTAACTCTCCTCGCCCACAACCCAGGGGAGCATGACGATGAAGTTTTTCTGAGTCATTTCAGGCTTCGAGGGCAAAGTGTCGAACTTGAAGTTGCGGAGGAGAATAAACATGAGCGCTTTCATCTCAGCCAGCGCAAAGCGGTATCCAATGCAGTTGCGGGCGCCGCCGTTGAAAGAGGCAAGGTTTCCCCATGATCCCGGCACGGCTTTGGCAGGAATGCCCGGTCGACTGAAGCGGTCGGGATTGTATTCGAAAGCGTCCTCACCCCAGATGGTCTTGTCGTGGTGGACGTTGATGAACGACTCAAACACAATGTTGCCCTTCTTCATCGGGACGGCGTCGATCATACGCCCATCAGCGCCCCTGACGGGGCTGCTAAGGGGAAGTATAGCATCCTCTGTCGCCATGCGGACTGTTTCTGGGACAGGGGGGTCAAGGCGGAGACTCTCGCGCAGACAGCTTTCAAGGAAGGGGAGGGCATTCAGCTGTTCGAGGCTGGGCTCTTCCTCGTTGATCGTAAAGAGCTCCTCGCGCAGACGTTCCTGGATCTCGGGGTTCTTCGATAGGCGATAAAGGCACCAACCCACTCCGTTGGATGAGGTTTCACTGCCGGCCAACAAAAACGTCGAGACCTGGTAGATGATCTCCTGGTCTGAAAGTCGCTGATTGGCCGGAAGATCGGCAGCCATGTTGGCCTTGACGATCAATGAGAGCAGGTCCTTTCCGACGTTTGTGTCCTTTTCAATAGAGCCGCCTCCCTGAAGCGCCTTGAGTTCGGCCTTCTTCTTGGCTACAAGTTCCTTGGATGTCAGCTATCTGACGACAATAGCCCACTTACAGCGCCAATGATCTGGCCATTTTCGAGGCTCTGGCGGACAAGACGGTTACGCGGAGTTGGCTACAGTTAGATAACAGGGCCACCAACGCTCGCTTACAATGACATCGGCGGCTGGGAACAGGACCTGGAAGAGGCCAATTGGGGACAGGTTCATTAGAGCGGAAAGTGCACCTCGGAACGTCTCGATGATGATGTTGGGCTTCTCGAGGCCTAAAGTAAGCGCTGACGTTGGAGGAGGCACTGATGCGTACAGTTGAAGTCGTAGTCAAACCCTGCGAGACCGATGACATCAAAAGTGACCTCGTTGAGGAACTTGGCAATGTCGATCTTGCGGGCGCCTGGAACGCGGTCGAGTGGTGACAGTGGCGTCTTTTCGTCGTGGTAGGTGACATCTGGGTCTTCCAACCTGTCCATAATGCGGTCGCGCATCTCGTAGCCCTTCTGGTAGAAGATGGGCATCATCTCACGGATCGCGGCGGGAGAGAAGGCCGGGTTGAGCACGCGACGTTGGCGACGGTGGTCGGCATGTTCGGCGTTCAGCACGCCACGACCAAGGAGTTGCGTCAGAACGCGCGTCTGCTTGGGCGGCTTGATGAACAGGTCGGCGTGTTGCTGGATATATGCGATGGCCCCGGTGTCGGCCGTCACGAGACAAGGCTCGCCGAGCAACTGGGCTGTTCGCACCGTGTGGCCGAGATTCTGGATAGCCTCGTACAGGTACACCCCGGTCGGGCGCTTCATCATCTCAGGAAGATCGCCGAGTAGCCAGTGGCCTTCATCGCGACCGCGTACGTTGCGCAGCGGGTGCCAGAATCGGTAATAAGCTTTGAGGTACACGACCCATACGACGGTAACGGCGAAGAGTCCCACGGTACCAGCCAACAGCTGGGTGGAAAGAGGCCATTCCAACGGAGACCAACTTGCCGGCTGTGCTGTTGGAACCGGCGAGACTGGCGACATGGTGTTGTGCGGCCGAAAAGTGAAGGACGACGACGTCAACAGCAGGAAAGATCGAAGATGGACAGGCGATTTGGGCGCTTGCAATCACGTAAACCTTGTCGGTGTTCCTGTGCCTTGCTGAAAGACCGCTGTGCTGGCTAGGATCGCGAGTTGCCGATGGCCATGAGCTCTTCTACATTTATAAGTAGTTCCAGGCTGACAGCTTGAGGAGCGTGTGCGGTAGCGCCGGATGAGACTGTTGGCGTGTAGATGATGCCTTTGCGTGTCGTCGTGGGAGTCAGAAGTCGTGGCGGGCGTCCACGACGCATCATGAGCAGCCGACAGCGAGCGGGCTTGGCCGCCTCGGGCGCCGGCGAGATCGCCCATCCCGCGGCGACAATTGGCCGGGACGGTCATCGAAGACCCTGTTAACCGAGAACATGTGACCTCGGACCCAACTTCCTGGCACCGATCCCCGCGATCCCCGCACGATAACCAATGCCATGCTTGACCTGTGGTCTGTCATGGCCGTTTGCATACCGGTGCCATGCTCTCATCCGCGCTGATCCTTTCTTACAGTCACACATGTGCCATCACTGGACCGGAGTGGATCGCTCGGTGAAGGTGTCTGGCTCACGAAATGACATCAGAGCGCGCCAAGAATTCAGTTCACCGGGGAGTGACGGAGGCGCACTGTATGCGAGATCGGAGGCGACATCGAGTGCTGCGCATGCGCGCTTCTCCGAGTGCGCACGGTCGGTATGCACGGACGCTCCAGGCTTGCTCAAGTAGAGATGAGGGCATCATTTCACATTACAGAGACTGAGAAGCCTTGCCGGCTCCGAGTCGTGACGAGACAAACTGCTACAACGTGGACCCAACTACAGAAGTTTACAACGCTACACCAAACATCTTCGAGACGGCATTGACAAGGCGGCCGTCGCGCATGGCCTCTACAATCTGAGCCACATTGGACCCAATAGTCTTGCCGCTCTTTCCTTCAGCGACATCGCCACGGCGCACCTTGACGCCAATGTCCGAACGGACAGCTTCGTACACATGACGGGTGTTGCCGAGGTACTCGGCGGGCTCGAGGTCATTGCGGCCGTCTGCGGTCGTCGCCTCTAGAATACCGCGGTACAGCGCTGTAGACTCGGCCGCAAACTCCTTCTTCCACTTGGGAAGGTTGGTAAGGTCGGTGATGTCGTCGTTCACCATCAAGGCGTCCATGATCACACCCACGAGGTGCTTGGCAGCATCCTCAAAGCGACGGCCAGAGTCCCAGGACGGTGTCTGGTTGAGGCGCTTGTAGAGCTCCACAGCAGCAGTCTTGTTCAGCTTGGCAAGCTGCTCTGGGGTGAGGTATGCGGAGAAGTGCTTTGTGAGGGTGCTGTTGAGAAGCTTGACGATGGCGACCTTGAACTTGACTTCCATGACGCGAAGGTCAAGTGCCTGGGTGGCGCAGTACATCTGCGAAGAGAGAAGCAGCGAGAGGACCTCGTTGGCCTCCATGGTCTTGCGAGCCGACACGAACGCCATCGAGTTGACGCTCTGGTTGTGCATCTCAGTCGACTGGACGTGGTTAGAGACGGGGTTGGCGAGGAAGCCAAGCTCGGCGCAGTACGCTCCACAGTGAATGTCCAGTCCCTTGCAGTGGTAGTTGGTGGACGGCTCAGATCCTGCAAGGTTGGCCGGGAGGCCGTGGTTCATCTCGCAGCTGCGGGTTAGCGCGACAGCTCATGCGGCTAAAGGTTCAGCACACTTACTTGATGAGCTCTGTGACCTGGGCAAACCCGAGCTTGCCGAGGTTCTGGAGCGCGATGCGGGTTGCGTCCATTGCGGACGTGACAGCCATAGCCTGGAAGTTGCCACCGTGGTGGAACATGCCGCCCTCGACGTCAATCAGAGGGTTGTCTGTCGTGGAGTTGAGTTCAATTTCGATCTGTTGACGTGCGAGCTGCAGAGACTCGAGCTGGGGACCGATCCACTGCGCAGATGTACGGAGAGCGTAGCGGTCCTGGCGGAGGACGCCAGCGTCCTCGTCTGCCAGCAGCTCGGGCTCCTCATGCACCGCGAGCTTGGAACCGCCAAGCATGTGTCTAATATTCTGAGCGGCCTTGGTCTGGCCGGGGTGAGGGCGGATCTCCTGAATGAAGGGCGAGAAGCTTCCGACGTGGCCGTCCAGTGCTTCGACAGTGAGCGCCGTGTTAGTCTGCGATATGATCGCCAGGCACTCGGCATCATACAGCGCGAGGGCACCGGCAGCGGCCGAAACAGCCGTGCCGTTCACGAGGCCGAGACCCTCCTTGGAAGCAAGCTTGACGGTCGTCAAACCGTGCTTGCTGATAGCTTCGGGAGCGGTGAGTACGACCGGGGGCTTGGCAGTGGTGTCGAAAACCTTGACATCCGGGTGGCCACAGATGGCTCCAGCAATGTAGGAAAGGGGCGAGAGATCGCCAGATGCCGAGATAGTGCCACGAAGGGGAACGCAAGGGACAAGACCTCTGTTGATAAAGTCGGCAAAGGCCTGAAGCACTTCGAGGCGCACACCAGAGTGACCACGAACGCACGAGTTGACACGAACTGCCATCGCCGCGCGTACAATGGACACGGGCATGGCGTGCAGCAGCATGGTCTCGTACGACGCGTCCACGGGCAGGAACCCGCAAAGCTGGTGCTCGAGCAGCGAAATCTGGAGCGCCTCGGTGTCGCTGGTGCGAGTGTCGGCGGAGCCGCCAAAGCCGGTTGTGACGCCATAGATGGACGTGTGCTTCTTGGACTCTTTAAAGTCAACACTGACGTTGACAGCTGGCGCGACCGAGGGCGAGATCTCCACAGCCGCACCCTGGCGAGCGACGGCGACAACGTCGCCGATGGTCATGTGGTGGCCATCAATGGTGACCTTCTTGGAGGAACTCTGCTTGTAGGTGATGAAAGGTTCACTGGGCGTTAGTATTCACACTCCAAGGAAACGCCTGTGGCCCCATCCCGTGCCAGTTGCAGAGCGGGAGGCGCAATACTCACAAGGATGGGCCCTTCACGTCATTGTTAGCCGCCTTCGTGGAGGCG
Source organism: Cutaneotrichosporon sp. PT3311B (assembly GCA_023627985.1). Classification (NCBI taxonomy): domain Eukaryota; kingdom Fungi; phylum Basidiomycota; class Tremellomycetes; order Trichosporonales; family Trichosporonaceae; genus Cutaneotrichosporon; species Cutaneotrichosporon sp. PT3311B. Next base: position 220,905 of record JAMALP010000011.1, on the reverse strand, counting down.
GGGGTGGCGACATTGGTCTCAAGAAACATTGCCACGTATCAGGAATAAGTATATACGGGGTGCTGAGCGCGGGTACAGGTAACGAGTGGTTGGTGAGTAACTGGTGACACGATGAGCGTGGTTGGGAAAGCCGCCAAGCTTCTAGTTTACGACGTTGTTATATACCAAGCGGCTCTACCCCATTGCTGTCCAGTTCGCTTCTCGCACAGCATCTGCCGTGTGACACTGCCGTGTCCGCCGTGTATCCCGAGATACCACGTCAATACAGTAATATGCACATGCCGACGTCGCCTCTGTGTCTGAAACGGACACGCTGGTCTTGCGGTCGGACCTTGGGCCTTGGGGTCCCGCGGTGTCCCCGCGCCTTGCGTCAGTGTTGCCACCCGTACGCCACTGCGTGCACATACCTCATACCTCGTTGACGCGTCGCGGCGCTCGGCACTGGCCCGATGGTTGCCGAGGTCACAGGTGTGCCTTGGTGTACACTGGGTGTGGGGTACCGGGGCACCGAGCTTTCCGTCGGCTTGACCCGGTCCATGCCGAGAGTCTTGTGGCCGTGACCACCTGGGCCCCCAAGCTCCGGCATCATGGGCCCCGCCCATGTGACCTTCAAAGGTACGCCACGCGTATACATTCTCGCTCATGTGCATGAGGGGTGTCTTGATGGCTTAGGGGCTGGTTGTTTAGCAGAATCGGTACCATGGTGTTACAAGGACAACATGGCTTTCCGTAGCAGCTTACGGTGAGCGTTGTGTATGAGCTAAGGGCCGCACACCCTCTCCGGATCACCCTTGAATGCCCGGCGTACCAGCGCTGGCAGCGACCAAGACAATGTCGACCTCACGCGCTTCACGCGGGTTCGCGGGGCTTTTCACTCATATTCTTATAATGGAGCTCGTCAGAACCTCGACGTGCTCTTTCGACGACGACAACACAACAACACCTATTTCAGTCCGACATCAAGCTGACTCCGGCTCGAGCATCACCAGACACTTATACAGTACATCACTTGTACACAACATACCACTGTCACCGTCACTCAAGCCCAAAGCACGCCTATTGTCACCGTCACTCAAGCCCAAAGCTCGCCTATTGTCACGTTCAGTTCAAGGCGCTCACCTCGGCCGCCAACCTGTGCGATGAATCTCATTTCGGGACGGGGCCATGCCTTCAAGTGTCACGTAACGTGAGCACAATTTGAAAGGGGCGCGTGTGACGTGTACGTACTGTACGTATGGTTCGTGTTTGGCCATGGCCGCGTTTGGCGGCCCCCAGGGCCACTGCGGCGTCTTTTACTTTCGCTTTATCAAAGACACCGCTGTTAAGGAGTAACAGAATCAAACGGCATTCGGTGTCGTCTTCGCGGCCACCTCCGCCGTGCTTGCTCTCACTTCAACTCGGCATTGACACATCAGCGACACTGGTGCGAGGTTTCTCCGCATGGGCACAATCTCGTATCACGACCGACCCCAAACTCGAACACGGAAGTACCATGCCCTCAGCATTGCTTACCATTCCTTTGTCTGAGCGGCCACCCAGCGCCCCAGTTGTGATGATGGCAATACCCCCAGATCCTGCTTCTGCCCTCGCTCACCTGTTGGCAGCGGCAGTGGCCCAATATAGACCACTGGCATAAGAACTGTACAGTGCGCAGGCCACAACGCCACATTGACTTCCATGGTCCCTCCCGAAAGCTACCCCGCAATGCACTCATCGCCTGTGACTAACTCAGGACAGACCTACAGTCACCACTGCTTTGCGGGGAAGTGATAGTAACCATGTGATAACGCCGGCCTCAATGATACGTGTAATCAACCACTTCCATCTCGGTCTTCTGCGAATGGCGGGTTATCCAAATGCCGGGGCGGCAAAATCAACTTTTGATGTCGCGAGCATGTGAACAGTTTGCACAGATCCAACATGTTCAACAGAACGACAGAAGCATACGTTTTCTGACGCGTGACGCGGGGAAACCAATATCGCGTGGGCGTAGCCACTGTCGCAAGGCAAATTGCTTCATAGGTAATCCTGCGGCGTGTGCCTCGTACTGTATCTTGATAGAAAGTGGAGCGCAAGACGAAGCGAGTTCAGGGGAACGCCCTTCACATATCACAAGATTACCCGCTTTGAATGGGTGCAATGGGTGCGATTGAGTCAGAAGGGGCTAGATTATTGACAGGCCTTCACCGTCTCTGGCGTAACACCATTATACTGCGTGAACGTGTGTCTCAACAAATAAGCCACCCTTCCCGTCAAGTGAAATGTGGAGGAGTTGTTGTATTTCAATAAGAGAGCTGTTGAAGGGCTTGGCGGGTCGACTGAGCAGCTGACGCTCTCCGGTCGTCATTACCCTTACCATCAGCATTATTAGAGCAGCTGCCGGAGCGGAGGAACTAACTCTGGCTGTGCCTGTGATGTATGTCGTTGATGTGGGCTATTTCGGGCATCAAACTCTTACAACTCGGCGTCCATGTCTGCTTATGCGCCTGTCGTTTGCCCTGTGTATGGAAACCCCGGCTTCTCCAAGATCCAAGGGTGGTCGTCACTTATGCCCATATGCATGCATATGCCCACCGTCACCGTTTGCAGACGCTATTCATGGCCCCAGATGAGCCCCGCTGTTCCCCGCTGTAGGAGGAGAACGTGGCTGGCATGCTGTTTCACGGACGGCAATCACAGTGGCGGCAGGAATGAGACATGACCCCGGCCTGTCCCACCATGACCACAAGATTCAACGCGCGCTGCTCATAAAGGGCCGTTGCGACGTGCCGGACATCGTCTCGTCTCGTTGGTTTGACCTTTCCTTCTCACATCATATCCACAACACAGCCCAATATGATGCGGCGACGCGGTGACAGCGAAGCACTCGACCATGTCGAGGATGAGCGCATCCCCGGCACAGAAGTGATGCGGGATCACGACGGCCTGCACTTTCAACGAGCTCACGGTGGCAAGGGCCAAGTGTGAGGAACAAACCAACGCGGATGTCGGACTAACCAACAGCCTCGTCCCACAGCCAACTAACAGACCCGACGACCCACTGAACTGGCAGTGGAAATGGAAGAGTACGTGACTTACCCTCTGCTGGATGGTCTTCTGACAGTTAGTTATCGTCGCCATCACGCAGGCCCTCTATGTGGTGTTTACTGTTGGCTCTGCCCTTTCCATGGCGCCCATGAACGGTCTTGCATCCAAGGAGTGGCCCAATGAAAGTGAAGAGCGTATCGGCCTCCTTACAGGTGTATGCGTCCTGTCTTTGGGTTATGCCAACTTCATCATCGTCCCGTGCTCTAACATTTTTGGCCGTCGTATCACGGCGCTGGTCACAAGCATTTTTGTTATTGGCTTTGCCATTTGGGAGGCCCTTGCCAAAAGCTATTACAGCTTTTTGGTGTCGCGACTCATGACCGGTATCCCGACAGCTATCAATGAGACCATGATGGTTCAGGTCATTGCCGACGTCTTCTTCCTCCACGAGCGTGGCCGGTGGATGGGCCTCTACTTCACCGCCTACTTCATGGGTAAGAACCATTTTTTGTACTGTCCACCCCTAACTCGCAGGACTCTTTATCGGCCCCATCATGTCGGGCAACATGGCTGAGCGTTATGGCTGGCGCACATTCTGGTGGCTGTCTGTTGCCCTTGGTGTTTTCAACACTGTCAACCTCCTGGTCGGTTTCCCCGAGACCCGCTTCCCACGTGAAGCTCTCGTACAAGCGGAAACGGAAGCTCGCGATGCCCGCATGAACAAGCACCGAGACAATGGCACACCAGATGAAGGCGTCGAGCCGTCTTTCGAGGAGAAACATGAGGTGGAGCACACACACGACGCCGAAGCTGGTACAATTGGCAGTCTGTACGGCCGTGGGTCGCCTAGTAAGCAACAGTGGAAGCTGTGGCAGCCAATCAACCCAAACTGGCGCCAGACGCTCTTCAAAGATCTTGTGTCGCCCTGGTTCAAGTTCTTCAACCCGATCATTCTCTGGGCGGGAATGACCACCTATGGTGCCGCCAACGTCTTGCTCTTCTTCAACCTGACCGAGTCGACTCTTGGCAAGGAGCCGTGGAACTTTTCGCCCTCATCCATCGGCTACGCCAACTTTGCGTTTGTTGTGGGCGGCATTATTGGCCTCTCCACTGCAGGGACATTCTCTGACTGGGTGGCCAAGAAGATGACCCAGCGCAACAATGGTATCCGTGAGGCTGAGTTTCGTCTTCCCTCTCTTATCCCCTACATTGCTGTGGCCGTCGTTGCCATTACAGTGGGCGGCATGGGGCTGCAGCGCCAGTGGGATTGGCCCGTTATTCTCTGTGTCGGTTACGCAGGCACTGGCATTATCGTCACAAGTATCCCCACCATCGCGATTGCCTACGCGGTGGACTGCTACACTCCAATTGCAGGCGACATCATGGTTGTAGCCACGGTCATCAAGAACACCACTGGCTTCGGCATGTCCTACTGGGTCTTTGAGCTCATCGCGAAGAAGGGCATCTTTACGTGTGCCATGGTCCAGTTTGCCACTTGCGTGGGCCCGGCTTGCTTTGCTCTGCCCATGTACATTTGGGGCAAGAATGTCCGCCGCATGACCAAGAACTCGTCGTGGCATAAAGAGTAGCCCCGAACAAAGGGCGTTCTAATCAACACGGATAAAAATCTTTAGGCCCGTGACGAAGTAATTTTGTAGTTCAGTGTAGTTAGGAAGTATCGTTTGGGTATTGGCATACTGCATAGCTTGTATATCTCGGACAGGAATGCAGTATCAATTGTTTTGTGGAGGACGAGCTGACAGATGCGATTAAAGTTGTGATTTAGTTGCATCCCAGTCACCAGCATCCAGGGTAGTCAAGAACCGCCACAGTGCCTCGGCAGTGTCCTGGGGTTTCTCCTGGATGATAAGGTGCGAGGCTTCTAAGAGACGCTCGTTTCGTGCGCGTTTGGGGCGCCACACCATCTCGTTGGCAATGTCCTCGCCGCACATCCAAAACTCGTCTCCGGCCATAAGCAGCCCTGTCGGCAAGTCAAGCTGCTGGAGCTGGTCCCATCCACGAAGCGTTGAGTGGGGGTCGCTAAAGACAGCTGCTTCCGCCCACGACGGGGTAGCCAGCTCGACAGCGCCATCTGGCTGCGATGGGTCTGATGGTACCAGCGAATGATCGAGCCATAACTGAAAGACATCTTCGTCCCACAGCTTGAACATGGGGTTTCCGCGCACGCTTTCCGCGGCAGCAGCTCGGGATGGCCAGTGTGATCGACGCTTGATTGCCCCAAGTGTAAGGGGGTAGCCCTTCTTCGGGTCGTTGATCATCATGGGTGGAGCCTACTGTTTAGCCAGTGCCTCCCACCACAGAAATGTACGCACCATGGGCTCCACAAGGAAGAGGGAGGAAAAGAGGTCTGGTCGCACGTGCGCCGCTTGAACAAGCGAGTTGGCACCATACGAGTGTCCCACGCCGATCACCTTTGATGACTGCTTTGCCCCCTCTTCGCCCCAGGGCAGCTGCCACGGCAGTGTGGTCTTGTCTGCAATCGATGGCAACACATGCTCGACAAAGTTGAGCACATCGCGCGCAGTGTCCGACCACGAGTGGACCGGTCCCAGCCGCCCAGCATTGAGATCGACGCTGGCGCCATGATGTGTGTCGTCCAAGAGCCAAATGTCATTTATCGTTACGCTAGTCGGCTTGGTGAGCGGTGAGCCATCACCAAATGTACCACCAGGAGCATCCGCTGCTCGTGCTAGCAAAGCGTGCAATGTTGGGTGCCATTGCTGTCATTAGACACGTCGTCAGGTTGGGGTACTCACCTCTCTTTGAAGACCGCACGCATGTGTCAACACAAGGGTCAGGCCGCCGTCGACTGGCTGTAGACGCTTCCATCGTTCGGCCACCGTCCATTGTCCGTTCTGGTCCGCCTCAACAGCATCCTCCAGCTTCCAGTGGTCGGCCTTGGCTCTCTGTGCAATGCACTGGTCCTTTTCAGCAGCAAGCCTGCTGTTGCGCTCTTCTTTTGTCTCCTTCACGCCTGGTGGAGCTTGAGCGAACGGATGTGACTGGCGCGAGAGCGACCCCGACGCTTCGCGGAGAGTCTTGGGCCACGCCGCTGGAGCAGCATGCACGCTCCTCTCATAGCCTTGCGGTGGGGGCCTGAACTGAGGACGATGAGGGTGTTCCGGCGGTGCAGGCGACGAGGGTGGATGCTGGAGTCGTGGAAGCACCTCGCGCGGAGATACCACTGGGGAACGGGCGTGTGTCGCGGCCGTAAAAGGCGGGTACGATGCGACGCTCCTCGAGCGAATGACGCGTGTCACCATCATCTTGCCAGGTGCTGGACGTATCTTGTGTTGGTGTCAACGCTTCAAGATATACATAGTCGGCGACGTTGATTCCATCTCGGTATGCAGTTCAAGTAGCCGACCTGCCCGGTTTCACAGTCAGCAAGGAGCGTTACCCGAGCGGACATCGGGAGATCTCCGGCTCCCGAACATGAAAGCCAGGCGTACTGTCAAGCTGTCGACTTGACGAGCAGTACGCAACACGAGCAGTAAGCACCTGTGCAACCTTCACAAAACATTCTGCTTCAAAGTGCAGCCGCCCTGGAAAGCACGCACGCAAAAATGTGCAGCATAGGGTAATTTGTAACCCCTCCTCTAGGGTTGCGCACGCACCCACGCCTCGTGCTCACAGGGTTGACTTTCTGGGTTGTGCCGAACCTGTCCACTTGGTACAATGAGTTACCTGTTAGCAGTAACTAACATGAATTACTAATGTATACTGTATCATGTGTCCCAATCAAAGATTGGCTTCTGTTTCCCCAATTAAACATGCTTGAGTCGACACTGGCCCGGATTGAGTTGTGCTTCGGCTCCGGCGATTGTGTTGTGTTTCGGCTCCGGCGATCGGGTAGCGGGCATGACACGGAGTGCCAGCCTGACGAGAAGCATTTTCCGCGTGCGCCATCGCTTCCAATACCGCTCGTGCAAGTGCTTATACTACAGTGCATCCTTACTATAACCACATCAATAAACAAGACAACTCTCGTCGTCTTTCATACCCCCTCACAGCCCACACACTTCTAAAACGAACGGCCGCCCTAAGACTCGTCCTCCTCCCTGACAACGGTGTCCTTGAACGCGCGAGCAGGAGTGTGGCGCTCGAAAAGAATGTCGAGCTCGCGGTACGAACGACCCTTCATCTCGGGGAGGCGGAAGTAGCACCAGATAGTGCAGATGGTGGCTGTGCCGGCCCAGACGAAAGCGGCGCGGCCCTTGAGGTTCCAGGCTGTGGGGTTGACCATGTACGTGTTGAGCATGTTGGTGGCAATGCCGACAATGTTGTACGCGTTACGAGCAAGACCGACAGTCTTGGAGCGGAGGCGTGTCGAGGAGACTTCACCGACCAGGCAGTAGGTGAGGGGACCAATGGTAAAGTCGTAGGTGAAGACGAAGATCATGACAATGGCAGCCTGACCCCAAGCGCCTCCGGAACCGGGGCCCTTGTCTGCCGAGAATGAGAGGCCGCCGATGATGTACATGAGAAGGGTCATGACCATCATACCGACAATGAAGGGTGGACGACGACCCAACAGTGTGAGGGTAATCCAGGAGGCAACAGTGCCGATAAAGGCAATACCGGTAATGCCCAGCCCAAGCGAGAACGACTTGTCGTGGTCGAGACCGGCTTGCTCAAAGAAGTATACGGCGGAGCCGCAGAAAACCATACCGGAGAGCTGCTGGCACACCCAGACGATGCAGGCAATTTCCGTGCGGCGGCGGTCGACGCCCTTGAAGCAGTCGAGGTAGGTGGCGCCGACTTCGTTGTCAATCTCGAACTGGTTGGTGCGGACCATCATGGCCACAGTGGCCTCGGCGTCAACCTTCTCGCCCTTCTTGGACAGGCGTTCAACAACGCGCTTGGCTTCGGCAAGACGGTCCTTTCGGACGAGGAACCAGGGAGACTCGGGGGCGAGAGTGACCAGAATGAAAAGAGGAATGGGCCACACCCACTGAACGGCGAACGCCACACTAAAAATATCAGCCGCGTTCGGTAATTGATCAACACCGTTACTCACCGGTATGCGTTGTCTCCCTCGAGGGTAGTAACTCGCTTAAGGACACCGGCGCCGATCATCTGACCGATGACCCAACACAGGTTGACGTATGTGGTGAGGTAGCCACGAAGGGGGATCGGGGTGACGTCGGACGCGTACGAGACGGCCGAAGACGAGAAGGCACCCCATGGCAGACCGCACAGAAACTCTCCGATGAAAAGCATCTCAACGTTGACAGCAAAGAAGGTGATGAAGATGAAACCGGTAAGGAACACGAGGGCGATCTGGATAGTGCGACGGTATCCCCAGCGGTCCTGAGACCAGGAAGAAAGGAAAATGCCGAAGATGCAACCGATAGTGGGTGCTTGGTTGACAGCCATTTGCCAGCTCGCTGTGAGCTGGTACCTGTTGCTTTCGTCGTTAAGCTTGCCGGTGTCGTATCCAAACTTCTGACGGAACTGAGGGAGACCGATGACATTGCCAAGGACCTGTGTGTCGTAGCCTTCCATGACTGCGATTGTCAGCGGGGACATGACAACGTCAAGTACTCACTGATGCAGAGCGAGATCGCAAAAGACCAGAATACGGCATTGGGGTAGTTGCGGAGACCTTCCATCAAGGTCATGGACCGCTCATTCTCCTCAGCCATGATGGCATCCTCGCGGGTGAGGTGCCCTTCTGGCGACATCGGCTCGAGCTTCTCAACGTGCTCGACGCTGACCTTCTCCTGCGACATGCCGAGCTTGTCGTCCACCATGGTTGATCGTTGGGCGTCCGAGGGTAACTGTTGTTTCAGAGAATGTTGGGACAGATACAGCAGGGGCAGCCCGACGACCTGTTATATATGTCTGGCTTCAACGTGCACATGCTCCTTTGCGCCGTTGTCCGCGCTGTCTAGCCTACAGCGCCTCGACGAACATCACCTGCTACAGCCGTCATGGTACCTTGCGCGACAGCTGCCCCAGCTCTCAAGTGGCACAGCTCGGTCACTGCCCGAGAGGGCTAGCAACTGCCGCCGCTCTTGCCCGCACGGTTGTGCCTTGCACGCGATCTCATGCCCCCCACTGAATGCACTCAAAAGTCCCCTGATTCTCGGTGGTCATCCGTACCATCCGCTCAGAGCCTAAGCGTCCCTCGGAAATCGGCCGTGTTCGAAATGTCTGTTCCTGGCCTGCCAAGAAGCAGACCGTCAGAGCTAAGTTGGATTTGTCTCAACAACTTACCGGCAGGAGCCCCGAGGGGCTGCAGCATCACGCGTGTTTGTGCTGTGCCGCACCCCATGTGCCTCGGTCGTAGAGGCGCCGCACGCCGCATGCGGCGCACGGCTGCCTTCCCGTCCCATCCCACCGCACTCGCTTGCATCTCATTGTCCTGAGGGCCTGAGGTGAAGTGCCGCAAACAGCCTTTGGACCCGAGGTCCAGTGCCGCAAAAAGCCTGTTCACCACATGTGCGCCAAGACAGCGGCTGACGCTTCGGCCCGACCACCGGCCATTTATCGGGTGGGCGCGTTCGCCATGGCGCCACTGCTTCGACGTGCTACTGTTCTGTTGGCAGTACTCGCGTACTCGCGTACTCGACAACTATCAGCTTCGTTGTGACCGCATTTGTGAAGAATGACACGGTTTGCATCGTGGGTGGACTCATTGATACGTGCTGCAATTGCTTCCACATCAGACGTTCTCACCAAGCCCCAACGACGGTAGTGGCCGACTCCAGTGGTGCCATTGCCCAGGCGCCGGTCATCCACATGCGTCCTCGGCGACTTTCGTCGCTTGCACGCTGCAAAGCAGCCGTTGCATTTGGCTTTTCCAACACTGAACTGAGTGCTGCGTCACTATTGTTGGAACTCTGCTAACGTCACTGCGGCATCACAGAGACAGACCACCATCGTCCCTGTCGATCTTCAGTTGACACGGCTCGGGCAAACAGATCTCTCCGCGGCCGGGCATTGCTCCTACTCGGCCAAGACGAGGACGGCCTGAACCTTCTAAAAGCGTGACGTTCGTGCTGTCTACAGCCCACCAAGACGATCACATTCCGTACGTCCATTTTGGGCCACCCATGAGTGGGTTTCCTTTAACGATAGGCCGCACACCGAGGCTATGGCGCGCAACTTGATCTCACTTGGAGTGGCATCTAGGACATCTCTGCATCGTCCCGCCGGCCGCAGTCACCCCGAGGTGGATCTCGGCGTGTGAGCGGCATGCTTTATTGCTCCCCAGCAATCCACACTCCCCGGCAATCCACACACACCTCGCACATCGCCGGGCTATGACGTCGATGCGAGGCAATTAGTTCAACGGCAACCTCGGAGCGCCTCCGATGTCCCTCCGAGGTCTTCAGCTGGGTGGGAGATCACCGACCAGCCGTGCCAGCGTATTTGTGTGGGGTGGTTGGGTGGACAAAAACAGCTCAGTCTCTCGTAGCAGACCTCAGGGCTGGACTTTGTTTGGACTCGGACACTAGGAAGAGACAAGGTGTCGGCTGCTGGGTGCAAGTCGGACCGGGGCCGATGTAATGGCCCCGTGGAGAAGTGGAATCATCCGCCGCGGGGCAGGGTCGTCATATCCTAGTGCATGAAAGGTGGGTTGACGACCCCATGGGTCTTAATCTATGTTGTATATTACTGTCCATACCATGAGTCTGTTTGTATGGAGGTTTCGGCTTGATGCAGGTAGCCTCATCTCTGTGGCTTACCCACTGGCGATCGTCATTTGACACCACCACTCACTGACAAACTCCACAGTTCATGCCAAGTTGCTCTAGCAGGGGTTCGCCTGCTTCCCGCTGCCAAACAACAGTCGACACCAATATAAGAAGCTAAAGTCTTGTAAGCTTATGGCTAAGTACTGCACTACTAAACGCCAGGCTCTCAGAAGATGCCGTCGTGCGCGGCCCAATGGTGTCTCGGCTGCTCCCGAAAGAAGTAGAGATACACGCCTTCTTCGCATCAGCAAATGGCCACAACCATGGAGCCGTGCCTGCTGATCATGTCCATATGGCCTGTCGTATTAATAGAGCAGCGTCACCAAAGCGATCCTTGCACATCGCAATCGAACACCACCGGTACGCCGCGGTAGTGCCACTCTCCCCGCAAGCGGTTTAGGGAAACCTTTGGGCGTTTAGATGTGGTGGGAGCGGTCCGTTTCCATTCTCGGGAATGGCTCGAGATGCCTCACATACCCAGGTAATCATTGTCAGCATTCCACAACCGAGGAGTGTGGGGCAACATCCTGTCCTGTCTGGCGCTTAGTGGGCGGCTACGTGACAAGCGGAAAAGTACTGCTCAGAAATATCACCGAGGGCTATACGCCCTCCGCATCCCTTTGCCCCGTTTCCCCGCGCGGCACTTGACGTTGGTGGCGAACCTGGAGTACAAGTTCTGGCCCCATGGCAGATCTGCCTGCTTCACTACCGCCCTACCGCTCCCCACACGCGCCACGGCAGATCTGCGTGCGCAACAGGTGCAAGTTACGGCAGGCACGGGACCTTGAGTGGGGGCCCATTCAACCTTGTAAGCTCCGAGTAGGCCTACAGCGGGGCCGAGACCGCCTCGTAGCTCAAGGTCTCCGCACAGGCGGTGATCTCGCGATGATGTGATGTAAGCGGCACGGGTCTGGAGAGTGGGGCCACAACAGAGTTGCAAAAGGGTTGAGTAGGCTGGCAAGGTCCGAACCAATGGCTCGCGAGTCTACCCGTCGAGGTTGTCCCTCTCGATCCGCTTTTTCGAAGACAGCCCCACGGGACTACGTCGCCTACTGCCGTGTCTCTCTCTTTCGGTAATTATCCTTCAAACGGCCTCCATCAACCACAGCTCAATTCGCAATCATGCACAAAGTGTTGTCAGGCTCCTGCCTGATACACGGCATAGTACGCGGTCCCCTCCTTCTTTAGCCGGTCTCACTCTGTAGCGGAGGTATTGTGTGTTTTCTGCCTATCTCTGTATCTCAGCGCAGCTGCCTCAGCTCAGCTGCCTATCTCAGCAATCTCAGCCCAGCTGGCCCGCGGGTCCCAGGCAGGGCCGACATGTGAACCCCACATGTCTGCACATCACCCCATGGCCGGCCCATGGCCCAAGGCCACAGGGCTCAACGACCCAGGCGGTACTACTCGGGTATGATAGGTGCGATTGTCGGGGATGAGGGACAAGGAACCGTTTGGCTGCAAAAGCCTGGTCCAAACTGCATCTCTCCCCCTTCCAAAAGTGTAGAGCTACATGGATGCGTTTCTGCGCCACATGTCAAGGAGCTGGGAGGTGGTGACGCCGTGGCGCTGTAGCCCGTGCCAAATCATTGTCACAGCATACAGGGATGATGCTGCCTCCCTGTTGGCTGCACATCAAAGTACAGAGTGCCACATTTTGATTACAGCCACGTTTGCGGCAATTGATGTTTACATCAGCCGCTTCAAGCCTCAGGTTGGACGAGTATATCCACAAAAGGTGAAAAACAAACCACAGCGGCTGGCTGCTTCCGCTCCAATGCCTTTTGGCTGTGGTGCCCTGGAGGTCCGAATCAGGCTTTACAAGCCAAGGCAATATTAGGCGCGTAGGCGGGCCTTCAGGCGAAGCGCCTTGCACGTGAACGGGAAAGGCACTTTTTTCCCTGGAATTTACTGACCGGGGTGTTTGTCAGTCGTGTGCGCGGACCAAACGGCACTCTTAGAGCATAGGACGTCCGAATTTGGCAGGGGCGCGACCAGGCTGCTTGCATAGCTACAGACACTAAGGCCCGCAAGCACAAGGAGTTGTTAGCACCTTGCAGATGTCCGTCCCTTTCAGGTCCCCCCTCTGCCACAGTCAAGCCCGAGTTGGATACCCCGCCTCTCGCTTACCGACCGTCGTAGGACTCTACTGCTGTTGTTCGTTTCGCCCCCCTGGTTACCCCACCGGGCCCACTCTGTTCTACCTGAACAGCTGGGCGGACAGCTGCTCAACTGCTCAGGCTTGGCGGGACAGAGAATACCTTGGTGCCCAGGGCAAGAGTTTGCGACTGGGCGGCTACCACCTGACCCATAATCTAACACAGTATCGCCCGACACCCCCACAGTGGCTAGCCGCGGCTTGTCGGTATGCGATTGGAGAAACGGGCGCCAGTTCGTATGCACTCTCGGCTCCTCAAAAGGAGGCTGTCATGGCGATCTGCCATGGCCTCCCCATCCTCGACCGCAACTCTTCGTCACCCCGCGGAATCGGCCGGCCATGAACAACCACTACGACGAGAAGTACCAGATCGGCGAGTCGGAGAAGCAGGGCTTCGACAATGGTATTCACACCCACCATGGCGTTCACGACTCTCCAGCAGTCCCCGCCGTGCCGCACCGCGCCGGCAAGGAGAACCAGTACTCGGTAGAGATCGCCCCAGCGGGTGACTCGCGCCTTGTCCAGGACGCTGTCTTTGGTGACATGAGTGGCGATGGACCAAACTACCGTGCTGTAAGTAGTATACTCTCTCCATCTTGCTAGGCATCAATGTGCTAACCCTGCAAGGTCGGCGCCTTGGGCGCATTCGCGCTGATGACCAAGGCCAACATTGGTCTCGGTGTGCTCTCGATCCCCTTCGTCTTCCACGACGTGGGCATGGTTCCCGGTGTCATTCTTCTCCTTGTGATCAACCTGATCATTATGTGTGAGTAACAGCCGAGGAGGCTTGCGGCGTTCAAGTTGCAAACTGTGGAGCGTCGGCCAGGGCCGACGCCATCCCACGGTCGCGTGACTGTGAGACAGTCGTCATCAGAGCTCTGGTTTCTGAACGCCCTCGAGACACTCTGGACTCTGTCCGCATGTGTGGATCTGTTGGTGCGCACGTGCAGGTGGCTGACATCAACAGACTGCGCTGTCACGATCGGCAACTTTAAGATGAACCACCCAGAGGTTTACGCCATTGCCGACGCCGGCTACGTCGTGGGAGGCCGCATTGGCCGCGAGTACTTTGGCGGTGCCTTTGTCCTGTTCATGATTTTCGTGTCAGCCTCTGGTATTCTGGCCATTGGCACTGCTCTCAACGCCGTCTCCTCTACTGCGACTCACCATGGCGCCTGCACCGCCATTTTCATCGCCGTTGCCGCCATCGCGGGCATCATGCTTGCTTCCATCCGTACTCTCGGCAAGATTTCGTGGCTTGGTTGGGTCGGCCTGGTCTCCATCATGGCTGCCATCCTGACACTGACGATTGCCGTCGGTGTTCAGGACCGCCCGGACGAGGTGAGGCAAACCAACCCCACTGGGCCGTGGGACAAGGGTCTTCGCATCGCCTACGCCGCACCATTCTGGAAGGTCATGAGCGCCATCAACTCGATGGTCTTCGCCTTCGCCGCCACGCCCACCTACTTTGGTGTCATTTCCGAGATGCGTGACCCCCGTTCCTACCGGAAGTCCATGACCGTCTCGATGGGTCTCCTCTACATCGTCTACATGGTCATTGGCGTCGTCGTCTACTACTACTGCGGCCAGTACGTCTCGACCCCCGCCCTCGGCTCGGCCGGTGCCCTCATGAAGAAGGTGTGCTACGGCATTGCGATTCCCGCTCTGCTCGTCACTGTCTGCATCTACCTCCATCTCGCCGCCAAGTACTTCTTCGTTCGCATCCTCCACGGCAGCCGTCACCTTAGCCACGGCACCAAGGTGCACTGGATTACCTGGATGAGCTGCGTCCTTGGCTCTGGCATCGTCGCATACATCATCGGATCTGCCATTCCTATCTTTGGCAACCTCATCTCGCTTGTTGGTGCCCTCATCGGTCCTTCGGTGTGCATCATCCCCTACACGATTATGTGGTACCACGACAACTGGAAGCTTCGTCTCAGCGGCCGTCGCAACGTCGTCATGCTCGCGTTCAACGTCACTCTGTTCTGCATCGGTCTCTTCCTGACGGGCGCCGGTACCTATGGTGCTGTTGTGGCCATCCAGAAGGACGACAGCCGGACCAAGCCTTGGGGTTGCGCGGACAACTCGAACACAGTCAAGCCCCAGCAGGCGGCCTAGGTTTAGACGAATAGCGAGAGAGAATGGCGATTTGATATAGTTAATTTTACCGCCCAATGTTTTGGGGTTGTAACAAATGCATCTGCAGTTGTGCGCGCATTGTACTCGGTGCTTCTAGTTCTCTCGACTGACCACTTGACTGCGTGATTGAGCGTTCATCTCCTTAGTCAAAATGCGCAGCTGCGGTATTTTGTCGCCCCCGCAGCTTGCATCACCAAACGGCACCGAACCCTTCACCCGAAGTCTTGGCATTGACGTCGGCCTTGATCGTAGCTGGCGCCGTGAAGCCACAAGCGCCTTTGATATGGAAAGTGCTAAGCGCCCGCACGTTATCTAGAGTATCTCGCGTTAGGTTTATAATCGCTTGCTGCGTGCAAGGTATCCGAGCATGTCGAGTAAATTGGGGATACGCGGTCAGAGCAGAGTGTCGTTGACGCGTAAGCGATAGGAATGTGCAGAGAGGGGAAAGGGCCGAGTCAAGCTTGATATGGGCCACCCCCTCCTTGAACCCTGGCGTCGTGCTTGTTCCGGTCCGTCGTGTTGTGTGGGACACCATATTGCTTTGGTCGTTCAATTACTTCAGCAACGCGCGTTGGCATGGCTTCTGACACACAGGGTTTCGAAACGCTTTACCATCTCGGCCAGCGCGCCTGTGCGCCCACTGCATGCAAAGCGAGTTGTGGGTAGAGCCAGAATCAAACAGGCCGCACTATATCGGAGGGATGCCTTATGGCCTTTATCGTGCAACCTCGCTTTGCAACAGACCAGACAGTGCATACCATGTTCAGGAGGTCATCTGCAGAATGTAGAATGGAAGGACGCGAAGTAGTTCAGACAATGGAACTTCGGACATAGTTGTGTATGATGGTAGTGCCGTGATTATCTCCCCTTTCAACTGCCTGTGCGCACGGGGCGAGTCACACTGCTTGATAGCCATTGCCAAGTCACCTAGCCCACAGCGTGATGCGGACGTGTCTGAAGCATGTATGCTGCATTATCAGCGCGCAACCAATCTCTGCATGGTAGGAGATATAAAACGATTGCACAAAGGAGCGTGGTCGAGGGCCACAGGTGGTGAAGATGTGCAGCCTGGAGCCCCACCATCCGGTTATCGTGCACCTCCAACACCCGGACACAGACCTTGTTCGGCCATGTATGACCATCCTTCACCACGCTTACAACGCCGATGTCAGCGTACATCTGGTTTGCCTTGAACACAATACCCATTGCAGCGTACGAGAATCATCATTTTGCGAGAAGCGCGCGTGGTATACCGCAACTTTTACCGCGACGACGAGCTCAGGCGCGCCAGCAGAACTTGTTGATCCAAGCTTCGACTACATCCTACACCTATCACACCAGTTTCGTCTATCAGCCTGCCATGTCGATTGTCACGTATCCCCCATTTAACAAGCCAAGCGTAGCTCCGTCGCCTGTGATAGAGCCAGTGCCTCAAGTGCCATTACTGCGACCGCCTCCCTCGACCGCGCCGGCCCCTCCTTCGCGACCTTATCTCCCGTCACTACCCAAGGGCTATTCTCGGACTGTCCACGCCGCTCCTGCCGCCTGGCCAAAGACGCTCAAGGAAAGTGTAGGCACGTGTGAGCGCCTATCGAGCCCTTTTGGCCCATTCCCTTCCGCAAAAGAGAGCAAGGAGGAACGGAGCGCACGTATTCTCCAGGAGACTAAAACTACTCTTACTGCGCGAAAAGCGGCGACCCGCTTCACTGCGAATGAGGCTGCCAGCAGTACCCAGCCGGCGCAGTGGCTCGGGGTCGAGAGGTGGCGACGTGATGAGCCCCATCCCGACGGCGTAACGCTGGTCGTTGCCCACGCCAATGGTCTGCAGCGCGAGCTGTACCATCCCATGATCCGCCGCGTGCTTGAGCACTCACCGGACGACGTGGCGGGCGTTTTCGGATCTGGAGCACCCCTCGCAAATTCCTCCCCAGTCGTGATCAACGATGTGTGGTTTGTGGATGACTGCCACCACGGCTCCAGCCAGGACCTCAACGCGGGGCATCTTGCTCCGATCTATGCCTGGGCCGACTGCGCTCGTGACCTCCTGAACTTCGTCCAACACGTTCTGCCACACGTGGGTGACACTAGCGAGTATCAGCTCGCCTGGGGTGAGGGGGGTAAGCGTCCTCCTGTCATCGGCGTTGGTCATTCTATCAGTGGCAGCGCAATGGCGCAAGTGTGCAGAGTAGCACCAGGCGAGTTTGAAGCCCTCTTCCTCGTCGAGCCCATGGTACGTGACGAAGGCAATGTATGAGCTGACTGCCAGACCCAACCGGCCATAGGACCTGCCGCACAAGTCAAAGTAGCCATTGTGCAGAACGCTTTGAAGCGACGCTCAGAATGGCCTTCGCGCCAAGATGCCGCCGCGGCCCAGAGCAACCCAATGTTCAAGAGCTGGGACCCAGAGGTGTTTGAATTGTGGCTGCAAACATCACTTGTCCCCACTGGACGCGGCGACGAGATGACGCTCGCAACGCCGCGTTGGGCAGAGGCAGCCATTTTCTCTGATCCTGAGGGTCCTCAACGCGGCTGGGACGCGCTGCCACACGTTCAGTGCCCTACAGGCATCGTCCTGGGTGCTGATCCCGCGTGGCTCGGCGGTCCAAAGGTCGTCCCGGAGATTCCTTGGCGCGCACCCCGCGCGCGCAACGAGCGTATCATGTCTGGAGGCCATCTGTTGCCACAAGAGGCACCAGCAGAGTGTGCTGCTGCCCTCTGGCGTTTTCTCAACACTCTCGCGGCCAACGAGTGGGACAAGGTGCCAGGGAAGCTTTAAGTTGGCTCCCAATGTAGAGAGATGGAATGTATATATGCAGCAAGTGTCTAGACACTAGATGTCTGAAGTCTCAGCGTCGAGTGTGCTTGCGAGACGTAGAGAGGCAAAGGCGTTGAAGACGGCATACACCGGTTACGAGCGGCATTCAATTATGACTCAGGCCGGCCACGGAATGTGGGCCGGCTTCTGTCAACAAACGTTGCCTCAGCGTACGCTGTTCCTCATTCACTGTTCGGTCTTCAGATGGACGATAGCCAAGACGATTTCGCCGCGCTTCTGGCAAAGGTATCCCAGTATGTCGCAGAACGCGATGCGACGCTCTCCGACGCTCCCGTTACACCGACAGCAGATGACGTCCATGCGGCAACGGCCGCGCTGCCCACATCATTGCCTCTCCATGGTAAAGGCACGTCAGCGACACTGGAGTATCTCGTCTCCTCTGTGCTGCCAGGCTGTGTGACTGGCCATGCTGGCCCTCGATACTTTGGCTTTGTGACTGGCGGCGTTACCCCGGCCGCCCAGCTCGCCGACGTGCTGGTGACGTCCTTTGATGAGAACGTCCAAGTCGCAATGCCTGACACGTCGGTCTCGACGGCTCTAGAAGCACGAACATTGGAGATGGTGCTCGACCTTCTCGCTATTCCCCGGGACGCCTTTCTGGGGCGTACTATCACCACTGGCGCGACCGCCAGCAACATCCTGGGCCTTGGTAAGACCAAAGGTCATCTTGGCACAGCTAACAGCGAGCATGTGCTCGCGACAGCCTGTATGCCTCTTCCCCTCACACAGCGCCTGGGTATTCGTATGCCGAGAACGGCCCTCCGGGCGGTATGCCGTCGCCTCCCATTGTGATTCTTACGCTCCACCCTCATTTTTCCATTCGCAAAGCTGCTGCTCTCGTTGGCATTGGTAACGGACCCCACGTCATCCATGCCATGCCCGCCGATCCTGACGACGAGCTGACGTTCGACATTGAGGCGCTTCGCGGGCGCTTGGTCGCCGAACATGCCATTGGCCGCGGGGCCATTGTTGCATATGGCCTTGGCGAGGTCAACACTGGTGGATTCGGACGGCGATTGCCCGAAGTCGCTGCTCTTTGTCGACGATATGGTGCATGGCTGCACATTGACGCTGCATTTGGGGGCTTTGCGGCTGCAGTGCCCGAACTGCGATACCAAGTCGAGGGAATGGATCAGGCAGACTCGCTCACACTTGACGGCATGTGCTTGAACGCGATCCGGGCTAACGGACAGGACACAAATGGCTCAATGTCCCTTATGACTGCGGTCTGTTCTTCACGCGCGACCCGACGACGCTTCCCGCCTTGTTAGGGCCGAGCAACGCCAACACTCCAGCCTATCTTGCATCCAGCTCAGCTGCAGCAGCCAACGCGGTAGTATCTCCCCTGTATGTCAACATTGAGAATTCACGCAGGTTCAGGGCTTTGCCACTGTTTGCGAGCCTTGTGTCTCTCGGACGGGAGGGCTACATCGGTACGACTTCTACCAAGCGCACCCGTCGCACTCAATACTGACTCGCAGACATCGTCCGACGCAACGTTGCATTTGCACGTCGCGTGGCTGCATACCTCGCGTCGCACCCGTCGTACCAACTTCTCAATGCGTCCCCGGAATGGCTCAGCAACGGTCAGATTATCCCGCTCAACATCGTCCTCTTCCGCGGAGCGCCGGGGTCGCGCTTCCCTCCAAACGAGGAGGGCGCGTCAACCAAGCTAGTTGCGGCTATCAACCGGACGCGGCTGATGTATGTTACGCACACCGAGTGGCGCGGCTCAGGAGCTGTACGTTTGGCAGTGAGCAACTGGCGGACAGGAGAACGTGACTGGGATATCGTTGGTCGCGTCCTCGACGAAGTCATGTCAGTGAACTAGCTCACAGCATTGGCTGTGGCTGTAGCAACTTGCATGCATCATCTGGTCATTGCTGATGACCGTGAATTCTGATGGTAGCCCACATGTCACCGCGCACGTCCCAAACGCGCAACATCTCGGGATGAATGCGATACCAAAACCGAAACTTTCTCATCATACAAAGGCCCGTGCTGAGGCAACCATCACGGCCGCGAACGACACTGATGCGCCCTGTCCTCCGTTGATATCGGTTGAATCTGCCGTCACCATTCATCTCACTTACTCGCCCTTCAACCGGTGTTCAAAACGATGCACATACCAATCCCGAACATGATTGCTGTCCCCACAACTGGCTTGCCCCACACAAGAGCGCGGCATGTTCCGCACCCACGGCGCTGGAAGCTCGACGCTGGTCGACCCCAATGTTCTTCAAGGACGACCTGCATCTGCTCACAGCTTGGTAGCACCCGGAAGACTTCAAAATGCTCCTGACCTCGACCCGGGCATACCGATCGCTCTAGAGGCTATGTCTAATGAAGAATTGTCAGAGGTACATGTTCGAACAATCCGCAAGCTTGACATCATGTTCATGCCCGCCTTGGGGACTCTGCAATTACTGGTCGCACTTCAGCGGCAGAACCTCGCCACGGCCAAGCTCAATGGCATGCTGCGAAACCTCAAAATGAGCGAGATAAACTTTGTAACGTCGGTTGCCGTTGTGTATCTTGGGTACGGTAAGTATTGCGTTGGTACTTCGTGAACCATTGGGTTGTTGCTAATGTCAGTGCTTTTCCAAGCTTCGGGCAATAGGTTGCTTCGTGCAGTCACGAAACCCGGCCTACTACTATGCGTATTTAGTGCAATTTGGGGAGGTATCACTGCGTACGTGGGGCTGGTACCGTCGTATCAAGGCCTTATCCTTTGCCGAGCGGGTCTCGGCTTCATCGAGGCTCTCCTCTGGCCAGGTGTGGTCCATCTCTTGACGATATTTTATACCCCAGAGGAAATGCTCGGACGCTGCACCCTCTTGTTTGTCCTTCAGCATGTAGGCCACGCAATCAGCGGCCCAGTTGCCTTTGGTACGTAACCTTTACACTATCTCTGGTGCTTACCCCCCAGCTTGCCTTCGTCTCGATAGAGTTCGGGATCTTGAGGGCTGGCGCTGGATTTTTGTGCGTAGCAAGCCAGGCAGTGCACGGAGCTTACCTTCCACTTCAGATCATTCAAGGTCTACTCGCCATTGCGTCTGCAGCTATCTTCTCGCTATACCTCCCGAACCAGCCACAGACTGTGCGCTGGCTCACAGTTCCAGAACAACACTGGCTAATGTTTTATCACTGGAAGCTCAATGAGGTTTCGGAAACAGACGACGTACCCCTCGCAATGCGGGCGGTCGTAAAGCTTGTCTTCACAGACCCTAGCGTCTACTTGCTCGGCGTCATCATGTTTTTGTGTTCTGGCGCGGCAGTCATGACCCACTTTCTCCCCATGTGAGTGTTAGTTACTGGCCGCATTGGTCTGGCGTCCGGTGTTCACTTGCGTCGCACATGCAGCTGGCCTCTGTATTGTTGCCTTGGGCTTATGCTAGCCTTACCTCGCAGCTTGACATCAATGTGGGCTCTGCTGGATCCAGAAGCAACACCGCACTTCTGCTAACAAGCCCTCCGTACCTGTTGTGTATCGTAGCCGTGTACGTGGTGACCAGAGTGTCATTTCGCAGGTGCCAGCGCTCGCTTCACGTGGTTCTCTGTCTCACAGCCGCGATAATTGCAAGCATCATATGGCTGGCCACTGGAAACCCGTATGCGAGGTATTCCGGTCTGCTGTTCCTCCCCTCCTCGCTATTCTCAGCAATGGTCGTGCTGCATCGCATGGTGGCTTCAACGATCGTAGGGCCTGACAAGAAACTTCCCCTGGCGATGGCGGTCTTGAACACCTTCAGCAACGCCGGAAGCCTCGCTGCATGCTACTTGTACCAGGGGACGGCTGTAGTTCCTCCCTTTGCTGCCAACGTCGCTGCATGCGGCGTTGCTATTATCCTCGTCGTTGGCCTCAGGGGATACCTGCAACAGCTCAACCGCAAACTCCACGATGGTTTCGACCTCGGCTTGAATGGCCCAACAACTGTTCAGACGGAATCTGGATTCCGGTTCATGCTTTAGCCCGCGCGGACATCCTCATTATAGAAACCAGTTCCCGGCAGCAATACAATGTACGACTGTATAGTAACCCCATAGACATGACGCATTGTACCGTGCCTGGAGCAGTGGTGAGGAATAGGAAACCCTCGGTAAAAAACGGCAATCTTTGGCATGCCGTCGAGTCAACAACCAGGGTATGTGATTGTTGAATACTTGACGCAGTGACGGCATGCTGAATAAAACAGCCGGCCGAGGTTGTAGAGATTCTGTGTAAAAGCCTAGCTGCCGCGCTTCGTGGACCGCCCAGCTGCCGTTGTGAACACTCACTCGCCTCACCATGGCTACCATGACAAACGAAGTAGAGATCGAGCTGGAGCCAGTCAAGCCCGTCGGCTACGATCACGAGATTGGACAGTCTATCCCTACCACTGCCGCAGCAAGTGCAATCTCTGTGAACGGCGTCCATGACCATGCCCAACGCGGCGCAGGGTCAGGCAGCAGCGACGATGAGAACCTGAGGGCCTATGCCGATGTCGACGAACGCTCAGTCGCAGCACTGCCCCCCATGGACAAGGGTAAACAAGCATGGCAGTTCCTCGCGGCTGCAACATTCATCGAGACGACGGTATGGGGGCTGCCATACACTGTCGGTGTTCTGCACGCGTACTGGCAGACCCACATGTTCCCCGAGGACGAGAGCACACTCACCCTCGCGGCCACATTGCAAACTGGTCTCATGTTCATGTCGACCGCGCTACTTGGTCCGTAAGTTGGCACCATTAGGGAAGTCATTGCTCAGACCAGGCTGTTCACAACGTTTCCTCGCCAGCGACGGCTGTTCCAGCTTGTCGGCCTGGTTGTTTCAAGTGTGTCTTTGATTGCAGCGGGCTTTGTGACCAAGGCGTCCCATCTAGTTGCGACCATTGGCTGCCTCTATCCCTTTGCTGGAGGTGGGTGGGGCTCTAACCGTTAATGCTGACACCCAGCGCTCTACCTCCCTTGTGCGACTTTGATTTACGAATGGTTTGCAGTTCGCCGAGGGTTTGCAACAGGAATCCTGTTCGCCGGCACAGGTGTTGGGGGCACAGTCTTTCCACTGATTGTGCAAGGGCTCATGTCAAGGTTCGGCTACAAAGCAGCCATGGTGTCCTTGGGATTGGGCTTTGGCGTGCTAAACGCCATTGCGCTTTTCTTCATCCGGCGCCGCGTACCTTTGCCCGCTCGTGGAGTACCACACCCGCAGCGGGCCAAGGTTGATTGGAAGATAGCTATGACGCGGCCATTCTGGATTGGCTTCTTCGTTATCCTACTGACAAGCTTGGGCAACTTCAACCCGACACTGTGGATTCCCAGTGCGTCAGCCTCGCCTTTTACCCGCTGACTTCAGCCTTCGCCGACACAGTGGGCGCCAAGCGGCCAGATGGTACCGCACTCGTGGCTATCATGAACGCCGTCTCCGTCCCGGGCAACACGCTTACGGGCTGGATCTCTGACCGTGTTCCTGCGCGCGTCACGGTCAGTATCAACTGTTTCCTGGCTGCCCTGTCCATCCTGGTGCTCTGGGGCTTTGGGACTAGCTCGGGCATGCTTGTCGCCTTTGCCATTCTCTGGGGTCTGTCTGCACTCTGCCTCGTTGCGTTGTGGTCCAAGCTCATCACCCGGACTTGCAGTAGGTGCCTGTGCAACTTGACGCGCTGACGAGAAAAGAGGACGACCAGACAATGAGTGTGCTCATCTTCTCCATGTACGCCGTTTTGCGCGGTGTAGGCAACCTGACCTCTGGTACGTTGCAGAAGCTTCATAGCGCCGTGTCGCAAGCACACACTTTGCTCACCCCACAGGTCCCATCTCGACCAAGCTGTTGAAAACAGGTGTGCTGCGGGGAGCAGCAGGCGCGTACGGCAGTACCAATTTCGGAGCAGTGCTTATCTACACTGCCGTGACGATCTTTGCAGGAGGGATCGTCGGTCTCTTCTTCCCAATAGACTAGATGTGGTGTATGATGTATTTGTTGCCTATTCACTTGGACGAGCTTTTCGCGTCCCACTCCTTTTGACGCTTGGCAAGGCTCTCGGTCATGTCAATTCTGGGATCAGTGGTGCAAGACGTAGACAACCTCACGCAGTCTTGCTCTCGTGTGTCGGAGTCATCCGCAGCGTTTTCAGTGACTTTGAGCAGTCGTATTGATTCTGGGGCGGTACCTCCTTGCCAGGCGTTCCCCGCACAATGTTTGGGAATGCCTCGAGGAGCTCAGCGTGCGCAGGATCCGTGACATGGTCAAGTAACAGCTGTATCGTGAATGTCCCTATGCACTTTTAGCAACCCAGCGTAGCATTCGAAACTCACGTGTAGCAATGCCAAAGCGTTGGCCAGCAGCCTCGGGCAGGAACATGGCCTTGACATGACACCTGGCAACGTCACGAACGTCACACAGCACACCGGCTGGTGCTGCTGCGTCTTCGGCTGACTTTTGACCAGTCAGGTATGAGTACCAGTTTGCGATAGCTTGGACGCCGTCAGTCTACAGCACCCAGTAGTGGCAGCACGGGAATAGACGTACAAGTGTTGAGAGCTTCGGGTGTGGCAGCCTCGTGGATAATAGGACCTAGGACGTAAGGTGGGCAAATCGTGACGAGGTCGAAACTACGAGTGAGTTCAGTGCTCAGGACGACCATGGGCTGTGGATACCTACGCCGGCTTGTTTTTCTCCATATAGTTCCAGGCCGACCTCTCCGCTTGGGTCTTGCTGGCGCGGTACCAGTGCATGCGCCATGCGTCCACGCCCTTCTTGTTTACCTCTTCTGTCGACTGCTCGTTCCAGTCGGCCTCTGAAAAGGTATGGCTTCCTGCAGGTTCCTTGTTTTCAAGGATGCTAAGGCGGTGTCAGCTACCGCTCAAGGCGTGAGACCCGGGAATCGCGCTCACGAGGCATAAGAGCTGGTGATAACGACGCGCTGCACCTTTGGCTCCTTTGAGGCTGCTCTCATCGCCGACATTGTCCCCGCCACGGCCGGCTTGATAAAGTCATCCGGCTTGTCGACGTTCCAGTGGAACGGTGAGGCAGTGTGCATAATGGCGCTGTGCTGGTCAGCGACACCATGAGAGGCAACCACAGAGCTACTCACTCGACCCCAACAACTGCCTCATCAAACGCGTTCTCCTGTGTCGATCAGCTTTGAGCTCGATCGCGTCCTCACATTCTCCAGGTCCTCCACGATGACATAGTCAAACTTGTCGTAACCGCGGTCCCTGTACATTTGCTTCATCCATTCTCCCTTTGCCTTGGTCCGCGTCGTACCGCGCACGGCATGTCCTTCTTCAAGGAGATACAGGGTGATCCAACTGGCGATATAGCCACTGGCCCCGGTGACGAGGACTGAGAGTGAGCATTTGCCAGGCGGCGCTGCACGCACTGAGAGAGCCTTCGGGAGGGACTGGCATGGTGGCGTTAGCTCTTTAAGCAGTTTAATGCAAGAGTCAGGTCAGCGACGCTGCGATCATGTGTGTATTGTGAGTACTGTATACGAACAAGGACGCGTCCTCGATTGCCCACTCTTAATGCGCCGTGTCATGCCGGGTTTTGCCGCTGCGGTTCTGACACAGGGCTACCTTGTGGTGCATTACAAGTAGTCGTGTACTGTTGTTGTGCACGTTACAAGTAGAACGAAAGGGGCAGACTGCGCGGTGGGAGTTCCATGTCTCAGCTTGCCCCATCAGATGTCTGAGCCTCGCCTCGCCGAACGCTTCATGTAAGCGACGATGGGGGCGAGCGATGTAGAAGAGGATATGCCGGGCAACTTGGCATATGGGGGCCGATGACGTACAGTCAAATGAAATCGTAAGCGGCCAGCGGCGCTCAGCACCAGCTGCCCAAACGCTCTCTAGCATTGAGTGTCTATATGCGTCTGCAGAACACGCCTGCGCATGCTGCGCTCTGCTGGCCCTTGCCAAGGTATGCAAGCTGCATTACTAAGTCAAAGCTACTGCGCGCATGCGTCGTGAGAGACGCCGAGGAGAGAGTAAGGAGCCGCACACCCTTGAAGCTCTCAGGCTGCGGGCTGGCGAGCCCAGTTCCACAAGGAGCAGTTAGCCTACGGCGCGTATGTCGCAATTTAAGTAGTGTATCAGACCTCGCGCCGGGCAGCAAGAAGATATCGCCGCACCCTCCCGCGAAGGTGCGACGTAGAGCTTCCAGAGTATCCTCAACACTGTTACAGTGGAGGAAACTAGCTAATGTACCGGTGCTAGATGACTCCTGACCAAGCCGGGTGGTTGTTCGACTATCGCGGGGAAATAGTCGGATCACAGGGGCTTCCACAAACGGGCTGTTACTTGGGTAACCTGAGTTGTATTGATGGGTACAGCTAGGCGGATCGGTGTTTCGGCGATGTCCGCCAACTCCGGTTCACAAGCGATTCCAAGTAGCCGGCCGATGGGGATATATTCACAACCTCACTTTGTGTCGTGTACAATCGTCTCAATCAACTCCAACTGCACTTCAGCCACTACACCTCACCAAACCGACTAGTTGAACAGCTACCACCATGCCCAAAGACGCTGCGCCCGAAGTCATGCCCGAGCTGGGCGTTGACGCCCTGTTCAACCTCCGCGGCAAGGTCGGGCTGGTCACGGGCGGTGCGTCAGGATTGGGCAAGATGATTTCCGCGGCGTACGTGCGCAACGGCGCCAAGATCTACATTGCGTCTCGAAAGCTGCCCGAGCTGCAGAAAGTGGCCGAGCAGCTGTCGGAGCTCGGCGCAAAGTCTGGCGGCAAGTGTATTGCCATTCAGGCCGATGTGGGCACCAAAGCCGGCTGCGACGCGCTCGCGGACGAGATCAAGAAGCGCGAGACCAGGCTGGACATTCTTGTCAACAACTCGGGTCTGACGTGGGGAGCCCCCATGGCCGACTTTCCAGAGGCGAATGGCTGGGACAAGGTGTTTGCGCTCAACGTCAAGTCACAGTTCTACCTCACCGTCGCACTGTTGCCACTTCTGAAGAAGGACAAGGACAACCTGTCCCCTGCCTCCGTCATCAACATTGCCTCGACTGCCGCCATCTCGCCCCTCGCCGAGGGTGAGCTCAGCGCCAAGGGCCACGGCACGTACTCTTACCAGCCGTCCAAAGCTGCGAGCCTCCACCTTACGCGCGTCCTGGCCGCGTCGCTGGCCAAGGACCACATCATTGTTAACGCCATCTGCCCTGGTGTCTTCCCCTCGCGCATGACTGCGTTTGGCCTCGAGAACAACCGCGACACACTCGAAACGTCCCAGCCGACTGGGCGTGTGGGCACACCCGAGGACATTGGCGGCCTCGCCCTGTTCTTCGCATCCCGCGCAGGCGCTCACTGCACCGGTACCGGTATTGTCATTGACGGAGGTCAGAGCATCAACTACTCGGCCAAGCTCTGAGCTACAGGAGTTGGTCGCCCAAGGTTGTATCTATGAGGAGCCGGCAGTTCTGTTGATGGGAGGAGGTGCTTCTTGATGTCTATGATTGGGCGCTGTCCAGCCTCCAGGCCACCCTGATTTCAGACTGACAAATATACTGAAGCATTTGCTCATCGCAATTGACCAACGATTGACGTAACGATTTCATGCAACACACTTTTGGAGTACATCATCTCAATGAGGTTCACACTATACAACTCTGGCCTCTTCGTCAGCGGCGCAAGGGGCGACGCGCGTCGCTCTTCGACATCGGGCCAGACATCGTGGACGTGCTGCCAAGGTGTCTGCGTGAGCTAGAAAGGTGAGTCTCACAGCGTCTGGCAGAGTCGGGATCAAGTGCTTGACGCTTGAGGGGCCGGTGGTAGTCGTCTGTGCCGCCGTCTGTGTCGCCGCGGCGGCCATCTTGTGTACCGGGAAGGAAGGAGTAGCCGTTCTCGTTTGTCTCAGCAGAGCGCTTGGCGGATGTGTCAGGTGTGCTTTTCATCGTGTGCGTCGCGTTGGCTGCCCCGACGGTACACAGGTTGCGAGGGAGCGGGGCGAGTACCTTTCGAGCAGGGGTGCGCAAGGCGCTTACAGGAGACGGCGGGGGCGTAGGCCACTCGTGGGCGTGCACGAAGAAGACGGAGCTGTTGCGAGAAAGACGCTTGAAGACAAAGCTGTAGTCACGAAAGATCTGCGCCCAGTCGAGAGGCGGGCAGTTGTGCTGTTGGTGTCAGGCCACCTTTTTTGACGCTTCACTTACAGAAACAGAGAAGGCTTTGAGACACTCTTTCATGCTTGCGCCCGGGCGTGTTCCGTCGTAGGTCTCCATGAACTTGAGCAGGTTGTGAACGAGCATCTCGCGATACCAGAGTGTGGTCTTGTGGGGCGGTGGCAGAGCGTCATGCGCGACGACGACCGCGCTAGCAATGTCGATCTGGGGCGCGCCAGCACTGCGACCGCGGACGTTTGATTGAGTCTGGAGGATCTGGGGACGCTTCCGCCCCTTCCATGCCTCGTCGTACGTCGCTCCATAGTTAGCCAGACTGAAGGCGGTACCCGTCGGCGTCTCGCTCTGGATGCGAACCCATTTATCATCAACGATGGGCACGCTGTGTGCCGCTGCGTATGATGTCCATGGGTCGCGGCCGCTCAGGAGCGTTACAGCGGCATCCATGCGTGCTGTCCACCCCGTGGCATTGGTCTCACAAAGCTTGCGACGGCGACGGACCTTGTCGAGGTCGACAAACTCCAGAGATGGGACCACGAGGTAGTCTATACGGTGAACACTGCCTTCGCCTGTGTTATACCCCTTTGAGCCTACTGAAAGAACGCGCCCACCGCCTTTCTGTGCGTCAGCGAGGGGTCTGTGTGCTGGTTTACACACCGTGAGTGACTCTAGGATCTCGTGTTGACCCTGGGTACTGAACGACTGTCGGAGGAGGCCAAAGGTTAATCCGTCGAGAGACCGGCCGGCAGCCATTGATTGATTGTTGTGCTTGGACAATGGATCGACGAGTGTGTTATCAACGTGAGTGCTGGGGAGGGAATACGTACACGTCCATGAGGAGGGAAGGTCTTATAGCTGGTGCATGTGTGTCCGTTGGCCATTCGGTGGTTGTGCCGCCGGTCATTTGGACGTGTTTGTCAGTACACAACCCAGCTTGTTTACTCTGTGCGTGTTGACCTGTGTGCCTGTGAGAAAGCTGCTCATTGCAAGGTCTGATGCGTGGTGTGCGCGTGTGCGTGCAACCAGTTCAAACGTCCAAACATTTCAGTACATCAGTAGTAGTACACAGGTAGCCATCGCCGGCGACAGTCAGTCATCAAGAGTGATAATCTGCGACATTCCAGCCAAGCCACCAGCTCGCAGACCAATGCCACTCGACCCACACGGCAGGTTTGCGAGCATCATCAGTGGGGAATACCAGGTTCCTCGCCCGCGAGAGTGTCAAAGACCGCGATGGCAATGTCGTGATGCACGATTGATCTGCTCCAAATGCGCCGCTGTTCTTCTTGCGTTGCACATCGAGTCGGCTGCTGAGATCACGCTCGCTCTAATACCATCCTGGGCAGTACGTGTTGTGTAATACGCTGCTCGCCGGTCCCCACGGTGCAGCATCACGGTGGCAGAAGAGGCATAAATCGCGAGTCAAAGACAGCCTTGACGTCACTTCAGAGTCTCTAAAGACTGGCCGGCAGTGGAGTCCGCACTCCCCGTCACCCGCCAGCTGCAGATTGGGATCAAGAGACGTGATGCGTCCTTTCCTCGTCGTAAGACAAGATGCACGGCGCTCAAGCTCGAACGGAGCCCAGCATCGGCATGGAAGCACTGGTTCCAGTTCAATCTTAGGTAACATCAGGCAAACGCTCACCCTCGAAAACCTTTTGCGTTGGTATCATAGGGGTATAGTGATCCTTTTAGAACGTCGAAAGGGTGTATACAAAGGAGGGCATGACCCTAATACGTCCATCCTGTTTCGTCTCTTTCCTCTGTTATATTTGCGGCTGTATGGGTCTTGTCGTCCGCTTTTGAACTATGGGCAGTATACTCGACGGCTCGCGGCGGCCCAGAGCGTCAACACCTGTGTGTTCAGTCTTCTCCCATGGCAGAGGCAGAGCAATGGATATGCTCTTCGGGCATGAGCTCATCGACTAGCCCCACAACTGCTTAATTACCATTCAACAGAGTGTTTGGTTTCGCTTGCTAGCGAGCCAAGCAGTGAGAATGAAGTGGGAGAGATCCTGTGGCTCCGCGGCGTGACGAAATGCGGGCTCCAGGGAGTTTGCATTGGCGGCAAGTGCTCACAAGATCTACGGGACAGGGATAGATGAGTACCATGCCGTCAACCTGCCTGGCGCCGACCTGAACATCCAGAGCTCCCGCCACGTCTGAGCAAGCAGGGATCGCATGTGATCGCACATTGTCCCGGCGCCCTGCAAACCCGCAAGCTCTCGGAGTTGTGCAGTGAGGTCACGCGTCAGGCTCCGCAAGTTTGGCAAACAGCAAGGTGGTGCGCCAAGCCTGGCCGTGTTCTATTTCGGCACCCACCGCTCAGACGTGCTGCACTCTGGCACTACACATCCTCGACGAGACGTCTCTGAGGCTCACTCTTGCTCATTACTCTTGCAGCTCCACACTGCCGCCAGCAACAAGCACACTCTCCCTCGCCACTCCTGCGCACTGTGCTCTCTGACCAGTTGCATCAATTGCCTCTGGCAACAGCGTTCGCCACTACACCCACTCGGCCAGCGAAATGGCGACCGCGAACAACACCGCGCCACCCCCAAAACAACCGCCGCGCCTGAGCGACTCACCCGCCGCGACCCCCTCTCTGCATAACAACGAGGGCGACCCGTTCAGCGCTCCTGGACATGCTACAGATGGCCCACGCCGCCGTGTTACCGTCAATGACGACCCAACCGCTGACAATGGCTCGCTGTACAACCACGATGGTCCCCGACGGCGCGTCAACACGGAACCGAATATGAGCGTCCTCCGCCGTGTCACCTCAAACTTGCTCACACCTGAACGTCCTGTCGGCCCCGCACCGACGTGGGGTGCGTCCGCCAAAGCCATTGTGCTCTCCTCTTGGGTGTGAGTGTTGGAAAGCGCCATCCATAGCTGCCGCATGCTGACGCTCAGAAACGTCCTGCTCGTATTCATCCCCGTGTCCTGGGCACTTTATTTTGTCAAGGAAAAGGGCGGCACGTCCATCACCGACACTGCTGTGTTTTGCACCTCGTTCATTGCGATCATTCCCCTCGCCGGTCTGTTGGGCTTTGCCACAGAGGAGGCTGCGCTACGCCTGGGCCAGACACTGGGAGGCTTGCTAAACGCCACTCTGGGCAACGTTGTTGAGCTGCTCGTGGCAATCCTTGCGCTTGTCAAGTGCGAGTTGGCGGTCGTGCAGTCGTCATTGGTGGGCTCCATTCTTTCCAATCTCCTCCTTGTCCTCGGCATGTGCTTCTTTGCAGGAGGAATTCGGTTCTCTGAGCAGAGTATGAAGAGCACAGCGGCGCAGCTCAACATGAGTCTGCTTCTCATTGCTGTGATCGCCGTACTGGTGCCCTCGGCATTCCACTTTGCCTTCAACACGCCCACAAGTAACGCAAGCGAAAGTTCGCGCCAGGAGGGACAGGTCTCTCCGCGAGAACGTACCGACCTGCTCGCCATGTCCCACGGTGTGGCCGTCATTCTACTCGTCATCTATGTCGGCTTCACAATCTTCACAATGTGGACCCACGCCCACCTCTACGAAGACGAGGCGACGACATCGACCCGGCATCCCGAGAACATCACTAGCGCGCCGCGACGCATCAAGCGCCGACTGCGCACAGCCGGTCGCCGTCGGCGTGGATCGGATGCCGAAAAGATGCCAGCGAGCACAAGCGTTGTGGAATCGAACGGCGGCGACGCTGCCGGGCGAGTCAAGGGATCGGCCGCGAGCACCGAGGAAGCGGACGAGGAGGAGGAGCCGCAGATGAACATGACCGTTACGCTCATCTCCATGGCTATCATTGCGGGTCTCGTAGGAGTTACGTGCGAGTTTCTCGTTGCGTCGATCGACGGCATGGTCGCGGCCAACCCTTCCCTGTCGGCCGAATGGGTTGGTCTCATCCTCCTCCCAATTGTCGGTAACGCCGCGGAGCACTTCACTGCCGTCTCCGTGTCAGTCAAGGACAAGCTTGATCTGTCCATCTCGGTGGCAGTTGGCTCTTCCATCCAGATCGCGACGTTTGTGATTCCCGTCATCCAGCTACTAGCCTGGACTATTGGCAAGCCCATGACCTTGCTGTTTGACCGTGAGGGTGTGTATGTGGATGTGAACTGACGCCAGCGTTCGAGGCCATCGTTCTGTTCCTTTCGGTGTTGATTGTAAACCAGACGCTTGCCGACGGACGGTCCAACTGGATGGAGGGAGCTATCCTGATGCTCTTCTACGTGCTCCTCGCAGTGGCCTTTTGGTGCGTACCATTTTATCTCTGCAGACTAACTCCAGGTATTACCCCGGTTCAGCAACGGCGACACTGCTGGGATGTCGCAAGACGGAGTGAGAGGTTTCTTCAGGAGTAATCATGATGTGGATGCATGTGAGGTAGCTTGTCGCAGACGCGTCGACTGGTAGCGAGAGTGGGTCACGTGATGGTGTGGCAACGGGAGAGGGCCAGATCTCGCGTCGTTGGGTGCATTCCATGACGTACACGCAAGCATGGTGCACATTGTGAGCATGCGAGCACAGCCCAGTGGCCACCACCGACAGCGCCGCTACCATCCTCTTCATCGCTTTCATCCATCGCCCCTCATCTCTTGCCCATCACTTGCCAGCATACACCGAGCACCATGTCGGGCAGCAACAAGGGAAGAAACGACAAGAACAACAATTCAGCGTCGTACGCTGCCGTTGCCCAGTCGACCCCCGACAACCAGCCAGAAGGGACGGTGGTGCATCAGCCAGAGAATCAACCACCCCCATGTAAGTGAGCTCTGGCGAATGGATGTAGGCCAAGCGGCGACTTCTCTGTGGTATTCAAGTGGCCACAACGTTGTCTGGCATGCATGCGCCCATGCATAACTGGGCGTCGGCCTTTGCGGCAACACCGCGTCATCTCTTGCACATGTGTCGAGTTTGCCACCCACGCAAGTCGGCTGACAGTGCAGACACCCCATCTCCCGGGCTCTCAGCCGGTCCGAGTGATGCTGCCGGCGGAGCGTCGTCGCAGGGCACGCATCCATCAACACAAGCACCTTCAAAGTCTACGCCACACGGCCAGGTCAAACCCCAGTCGCAGTCGCAGGCCAACGTCCCCCGGCCGCAGCAAGTATATGGTGTTCGCTGGGCACCAAGCGGCGGTCCCACACCAGGACAAGCTGAGGCTGGTGTGGTGGTCCTCGTTGGCGAGTCGCCAGAGTACTACTACGCCCTGTCGCGAGCACGCCGCCGGTTCTGGGGTGCTCTGTTCTGGGCGTTTATGATTTACCTTGTTGCCGCGTGCGTAATCTCTCGTCTGGCCATCATTTTTGTGTAGAGACTACCTTCTTACCCCAGCGCGCTTGTAGGTGGCGGCATAGAAGACTCGCGTGTGCGCCGGCACCACTCCCACAAGCACAAGGACATGCTTGTGAACGTCACGGGCATCTAAGTCGGCGATCCATTAGACCACTCCATCCCTCTGTCTGAACTCGTGTAGCGTACCCACACTCTCTTGTTATGTCCACGTACTCGGTTAAAACGCGGTGACGATGAATTCTGTACCACGAAGCGCGATCATTTCAAACCCTGTACTGTATACTGTCACATTGCTTCTGACACATTACTTCTGACACTGTACAATTGTGCAATTACTCTACCTTTTGCAGATTGACCTGCAGCGCCGCTAACCGCCTGAACTGCAGTCAAAGCTTGGCTCGCACTGGCCGAGTCGTCGCCAGGCGGCAGCTATTCTTTCTATTCCAGATATCTCGGTACTTGTCGAGGCAATGCTCACGTTTCTCGGCTTCGGGCATGGCGCCAAAGCGTTGTGGATCGAGTGCGGCACGAAGCCACGCGTCGTCTGGCGGCGGTGACTCGCCCTTGAGGGCAGAGAGTATCTGCGGAGCGAGAACTGAGGCTACCCCAGCGGCGTGCGTGACCCAGGTACCAACGAGACACCACAGGCCATCGCCGAGGTGGCCTGCAAGGGGCACGCCGTCGGGAGTCATGGTCATGAGACCCGAGAAAGTATGCGACACGTCGTGCCCGTGCACCTGTGCGACAGCGTCGGCACTGGCTCCGGCCGGGATAACGATTCTTGGCGAGTTGAAGCCGCGGGCTGTTGTATCGGGGAGCACAGTTGCGGCGTGGTCGACGTGCGTGTCAAAATCGCTCCTCCAGTGCGCGTACGCGCTCCGACGGCCTGCAACCACGCTCGACGGTACGTGGACAGGTGGGTGCGCGTAGGTTCCTAGCCCATCTCGCTCGCCATGATCGCGTGCGTACGTTACCTGGCCGGGGAAGCGCACAAAGGGCTGGAATTTAGGAGCACTCAGAGAACGAGGCGCCCTCGGTGTCCAGTCAGCCCAAGGCGGCTGCTGTGATCCTGGCGGGGGACCGCGCGCTGGTCGTTTGGCTGAGTAGGCATATGGGTGGGCAACCGCAACAGCGGCTGCGTCGAGTGCTGGCAAAAGCTGCCCTGCCCAAGCGCCGGTGCACACCACGACGTGACGAGCAGTGAAAACACGGTCGTCGGCGAGGACGAGGGTATACTGTCCCTGTGTTTTCTGGATGGTGCGAACGTCGCCATCGACCAGGGTAGCTCCTCTCTGTTTTGCACGCGCTTGGTTTGTAGTTGCGACGACGCGGGCATTAGCCACGCCGTCGTCCGGAAAGTGGATGGCGCCCGTCGCATCGTCTCGGACAAAGTCTGGCGCGAGTGCCCTTGCCGTGTCGGTGGAGATGACCTCCGCAGCGAGACCACGGGCATGAGCGAGGGTAGCTCTGGCGGCCAACGACTCAGCACAGTCTGCAGGTCCCAGTGAGACTTCGAGTCCCCCAATACGCTCGAATCCACCAGGTACTCTTGAATAGTAGCCTACACTCCGCCTCGCGAGTTCTGTGAGAGCGGGCACGGAGTTGAGTTGCGCGACGACGCCAGGTGCGTGGCCAGTCGACCCCGGTAGACCGCCCACATCGCGGTCAACTAGAAGCACACGGGCGTGTGTGGCCGTTAGAGCTGCCAGAGTGCTCCCAGCAATCCCTGCGCCTACTACCGCGATGTCAAACGACCCGCTCATTGCGTGCCGTGAAATGAAGGTCGGCCTGTACAGTGGCGAGGTGCGAGGCAGTGTGCGGACGAGTTGAGACGCTGTTCTCCCCTTTAGGTCGTTTCTTCGTTGCTGCGCTACCAGGCCGGGCGGGGCTGGAGAGTGAACGGATAAAGCGAATACTGAACAGGAGAGTGAGAGCCTGTTGCCTCGCCGTTGATGGTCTGGCGTTGTGCCGTGCCGTGATTCTGGGCTGGCGAGCTTGATTAAACCCAGTTGGAGCTTGGGACCGTGGCGACGATGGTGACCCTGTCGAGCTTACGCCTTAAATGAAGTGCAGTGCGACCTTGCTGCGTCCAGAGCAGGCTCGTCTCAGCTCGGCCCCGACGTTTTCCGTTCTGGCGCGCGACGCAAACGCGACTCGTGTCGTCTTGGCCCGGTAACCTTTACACGGATAAGCAAGTCGGCTTGCACAAAGAAGAGTGCACTCAAGACTGCGACAGCCCCCATGGCCTTCGTGGCTCATCTTCCACTGCCCACCTCAAGACAAGGGTGTGATGGTCATGTGAGCTTGTGTGAGATGTAAAATGCCACGATCCGATGTTTATCTGTGGGGCACCGCGGAAAATGATCGGCGAGAGTGAAACCTTGGCGCCGGCCTCATTGCATCCTCGCGACGTATCTAACGATCTATGGATTGAGGGAAGCATGTACAACATATGCAAGGTCCAGGCTAAGCGGAACTCGGCGGCTGCTTGACATGACGCATCATGCCGAATCGGTAACCTTTTCCGGACCCATGAAAGTCGCAAAGAACTTGGGACCGAAGAAATCCTTGCTCTTCATGTTGACGACAAAGCCCGGCGCACCGACTTTACCGACAAGCGGGAGACCAAGCGTCCCGCCGCCTCCCTTGGGACCGAGTGTGACCAGTATCGAGCCCGTCATCGCTCCGGGCGCGTACGTTCTTGGGGCCTTACCCAGGACGATAGCGGCAATAATGCCTGCGAGTGCGGGCCCCTCGGCGCTGGCGGACACGCTCGTGCGCGAACTGGGGACGGCCGCAACGTCGCCAAGAGCATAGTAATCACCAGCTATTGGCGATGACTTGGAGCTGGCCTCGACACGGAACGTTGTGTCTACGCGCACGTAGCCTTTGCCCGTCACGGCGCCTGGGTCGGCGGCCTTGACGAGGGCCGAGTTGGGCGTATTGCCCGTCGACATGAAGACGTAGTCGGCTTCGACAGTCTTGCCACTACGAAGACGGAATGTCTTGACACTTCCTTGTGGGCCCGGCTTGAAGTCTTCGGGGAACTCGACGAGATCGTCTAGCACTAGATGCACGCCGCGGTCCGTAAGCTGTGTCTGAAGTGTCTCGGACAGCGCTTGTGTCGTGTGAGGAGGCTCAAATTCGCCTGGTGTGCTGCTAGGTGCCGCGGAGCTGGGAGGGTGCAGCAGTCCTTTTTCTGTGTGGACGAGCGTTACGTCCTTATCTGGGTACTCGACGGTAATCTCCTGCACGAATCAGCGCGTCGCCAGGTACTGGTGAACCCACGCCTGCAATCTCTACACCAACGGCCCCGCCGCCAACCATGAGAATCTTGCTCGCTGCTCGGATCTCCTCCTGCATCGTACGCAGCAGAGCCTTGTACTCGTCCAAAGACGAGCCCTTGACGGGCCTCATCGGTGGGGGCTGTTGAGCACCAGTGGCGATAATGCATTTCTTTCGTCAGCAGTGCGACGTGAAAAAAGCCTCACGTCAAACGGTATCTCCGTCTTTCCTTCAAAGGGGTGCTCGAGCACAACGCTGGCCATTTTGAGCTCAACCACCGAGTTCGGGCACACGACGCGGTGGCGCGAGTCAGCTGGAAACACGCTCTCCTGTGTCAAGCGCGCAGTCAGGTTCTTCGACTCCCACCCTGACCATTAGCATTAGCTGGGCGGCACGACATACCGGGAACGACGACTGCGCGGACGACTGTCGGAGCCCAGAGTATAAACTCTGAGCGTTCGATAAGCAGAATGCGGTACGACGCTGGAAGGCTTGGCGCGAGCGCGTTCACCAATGTGTGGCCTGCCACAGAGGCTGCCGTCAGCCTCGAAAGCGCAAGGGTGGTTTACCTCCTATGACTATGATGTTCTTGAGCTCAGACATGGTGGCTGAGGATTGCGCGACAGATAATTCACGGATCCGGGGTTTTAGAGATACGTGGGGCCGATCAGCAATCCTAGAAATACCGTTTTGAAGACAGTCGGTACCAGTGGCCGCTTTCCGCTTTGAATTGTTGGCCGACGGGCTTTGTCAGAAGTGCAGTATTGAGTGCACTACTTCTGCCGTTGTCGGTGTTTGCGTCTATGAACCTGTCTTCGGCCTTTGATCATGGCCGCTGAACTGCAACCTGAGGTAATGTAGTAAGCGGTACGAAGGCCAGACTTTCCGACGGAAGATCGCACGTGGTTGTGACTGTGCTCCTAGATCATAGATTTCAATATTCATATACATACTTCTACATCCTATCCTAATTGCTGTATTAAACGTACTCCGTATACTCCTATCTCAGAGATAAAGCACCTGTTGTCCTCAGGTCCTGCATACGTCACGATTCTCTCGCCACTTTTATCATGTAACTCATCAGCATGGTCCCATGCGTTGATTGCTCCACACGAGGGGCGCAACAGCGTCAGTGATCTGCCCGTGGATCTGTGCGCCACGAACTAGGCCGAAGAAGGATCAGAGGAGACTGTTCTCCCGAGGATGCAACCCCGAACGAAGGGATAGCTGAGCAAGCACTGATTCGTATCGTCACCGACGGCCATCGATGGCCATGAATTGATATGGATTTATGAAACATAGTGCTACAGTACTCATACAACAACAAGCGGTGAATGCGGTGCGCTCTTTACGATGTCCTTGAACACTGGCCATCGGGTAGGCAAATGCCGTTCCCAGGCTCACAGCGCCGATGGACCGAAGTGTCGGGAGTGAGCCCCTCGTCGTCTGTGACTGTTGGTTTGTCGGGCAGAGGTTCCCCCAGAGGCTGGGAACAGTCAAACAGGCCTGAACAGCACTCCTCTTCATCGAGCCCTGCCGTATGCGGTAGGGTATCAGTCGGTGGCGAGGTGAGATGGACGCCGTTGGCCGCTTGGGGAGTAAAGTAACCATCGACTCCTCTGCGACGTGGGGGCGCGCCGACACTCTGGGTTACTCGGTCGCCTGGTTCGACCAGTGGTAGGTCATGTTGCACCGCGGGACTCGTCGTTGCCGTCGACCCCTCCATCGCAGCGTCGAGACCGCG
Source organism: Cutaneotrichosporon sp. PT3311B (assembly GCA_023627985.1). NCBI lineage: Eukaryota > Fungi > Basidiomycota > Tremellomycetes > Trichosporonales > Trichosporonaceae > Cutaneotrichosporon > Cutaneotrichosporon sp. PT3311B. Next base: position 182,598 of record JAMALP010000011.1, on the reverse strand, counting down.
CAGTGCCTCAGCTAGCCGTCCCCGCGCCGCAACGACAGCCCGTAGCTGCATTGGCGGCAGAGCCTCTGGGCGTTCCAGTCTTGCACGCAGATCCGCTACTTCGGCACGTAACAGCGCATTCTCCTCCCTCAAACGAGCAATTTCATCTTCACGCCGTCGCTGCCGTCAACACGGAACAAGCTACGTACTTGCCGCCTCGTTTGCCTTGCGCGCACGGTAGTCGCGCTGCGCCGTAAGCGCGCGTGTAGCTGGCAATGTCTTGTCGATGCCCCGCCCGCGGACCATGGCTAATGTTACGACGCACGCGATGGGAGGGACTCGCCGCGGCGCATTTGGCCTGGATCACGATTGCTTGGCGTCGGAGATCTGACCCTCTCCGCTCCTTCTCCGGCGGTCTCTGCAGTCATCAAATTCAATCCCTGAATTTGATGTTATTATCATCTTATCAACCAAGCCGCCTCGGCATAATGTCGAAATGAATCCCAAAGCACTTGCCTCACCCTACCCACTCCATAGCTCACGACATGTCGGCGGAGCTCACACCTACAGCGTCTGAAAAGGTCTCAGCGGACTATACAAACTCACCCGATGAAAAGAATGGCATCACCCCAACACCAACGCTTGACGGCGACGCGTCGCAGGAGACTAGCAAACGGAACGGCGGTGGCTCAGCCGAAGCGACGGCCGGTACGCAGCTTGACCACGGCCTACGCTCACGCCAGCGCGCCTTCTGGCTGGACTAGGATGGTTTGATCGCCTTTTGCCCCTCCTAGTGTTTCTCGCCATGGTCATTGGCATTGTCATTGGCAAGTTTGCAGGCAACACCGAGGCCATCTTGAAAGGCGCTACGCTCAATGGCGTGTCCATCCGTTCGTAACACGTCGAGGCAGTCGCTAACAATATAGCAATTGTCGTGGGACTTTTGGTTATGATGTGGCCAATCCTTACCAAAGGTGAGCAGTCCAGGCGCCCAACAACGCTCACGGCCAGTGCAATATGAACGTCTGCCGCGCATTCTAGCTACCAAGCACCTCTGGACGCAAATCGCCATCTCGGTCGTCCTCAACTGGATTATTGCACCGTTTGTGGGTGCTGTTGTACTGCTTGTCTAACGCCAGATCATGCTCGGGATCGCGTTTGCGACATTGCCTGATCAACCGACATACCGCACCGGCGTAATTATGGTCGGCTTGGCGCGGTGCATTGCAATGGTCATGATTTGGAACTCGCTCGCGGGGGGCGATATCAACTACTGTGCCATTCTTGTCATTATCAACTCGGTGCTCCAGATCATCCTGTATTCGCCCATGTCGCTGTTCTTCGTCAACGTCATTTCAAAGGATAAAAGCTTGCACCTCGAGTACGGCCAGACGGCCATCGCGGTCCTGATCTACCTGGGGATCCCACTCGCCGCAGGCGTGCTCACCCGATTCATCGTCGTGGGTCTCATTGGGATGAAGCGGTTCGAAACGCGGTTCCTGCCGTTCTTTGGTCCTCTGGCTCTCATTGGGCTTCTCTACACGTGAGTTGTTTGTGGCTTATCTTGGTTGACATCAGCATCATCCTTATCTGTGCCGAGCAGGCAACTCGTATCCTTGACAACATTGGCGTCGTGTTCCGCGTCTTTGTCCCCATGATCATCTACTTCGTCATTATGTGGACCGTGACCTTTGGACTGATGTTCTGGCTCAACCGCCGCTTTGGCCCAGAGAACGGTTATGACTATCCGGTGGCAGTGGTGCAATCGTTCACGGCTGCGTCGAACAAGTGAGCTTCTGTCGACGTGCACCAAGCTGATGCCCAGCTTTGAACTTGCCATCGCGGTTTGTGTTGCCCTTTACGGCGTCAATTCGGATCAGGCCCTCGCCGCCACTATTGGGCCCCTCGTTGAAGTCCCGGTTCTTCTGCTGTTGACGTACGTCTCCCTCAAGCTGCATGAGGTGCTACACTGGAGAAAACTTGAGCCCTCCATCGTTTGATCGTGCCGTGTTTCAACTACACAAATATAGAGGGGTACGGTTAGTTATTGTTGTTGGTGTCTCTCATTGTCTTGGGCCCACTTGCAGTTTCCACAGTCAAAACCTCAACACCACGGCAGCTCTGGGGAAACGTAAGGTAACGAGAGTGTCACTCAGCAACCTACGCAGCCATAGAATTGGCTCAAGTTTATTCACAATGCATGTCATTAATATTACGCTCGTAAAGCACCCCTTTGAGGACCAAGTGGGGATGACAAGAGTTGCGCAACTGAAAGTGAGAAAGACACGCGCAACTGACGATGAGCTCGACTACTTCGTTTTCATGGAGTACCGAATCAGCATATCTCATGTACCTGACCTGGAACACAATTCTTGCAGGGAGGACGGAACATGTGCGGAATGGAAAAGCGGCCCCGGAAAACGATGACCTCATTGGGAACAGGCAATCCGGTGACCTTGGGTGCTCGTCATGTTGTGGGGTAAGCAAACTCGACAAAAGTTGTGCAACTCACACTCTCGCTGACTGCTTACATCCAAATCACTGTAAGCAGCAGGACCATCGCCATGGCGCCACTCGAGTTTTACATGGTCAACGCGTTTGCGAACGGGCCCCATTCCGGGAGCCAAGCGGCGGTCGTGCTCTTCCCGGCGGGCGACGAGCGAGGCAAGAACGAGACGTACCTGCAGTCGCTCGCTAGCGATTTCCGAATGCCAGCGACGGTATTCCTTACCTCTGCGGAGGAATCCGAGTTGGAAGCAGGTATACTCAAGTATGGGATCCGGTGGTTCACATCTGAGGGCGTGGGTACTCTGCTTTTGGGTTAACAAGACATAGATCCTGACGGTAGGAACTGCCGTTGTGTGGGCATGGAACGAACGGAGCCGCGCGTGTGCTGTTCTCTCTACACGAGGATGCCCACACGATTTACTTTGAACATGCGACCAAAGGGAGGCTCACGGCAACGCTAGAGGGTACGGATGGCGAGGCCCTGCGTATTGGTATCTCACTCCCTATCACCGCGACAACAGTGTCGCCAGACGAGCGACATGCCCTGGGCCCAGTGTTAAAGTCGGCTGCGTCGCTCGAGCCCGAGGAGATTGTGCGGGTCGCCACGTACGAGTACGGCGCGAAGAGTGCAGTGGTCCAGCTCGACCCTAGTGTCGACCTGGCCAACCTCAAAGTTGATCCGCACGTGCTGGCAAGTGTGCGGATGGGGCCGGGTGCTGATCGCAGGCCACACAGAACCGCGTCACGATCCTGACTCAAGCGATCTCGGCAGAAGGTCCAAACGTCCAAATACGTTCACGCGTTTTCATCCCTGCCCTCGGCCTGGACGAGGACGTCATCGTTAGTGCCCTGGCCGGCGAACGGAGGCAGCTAACGGCAGACGGGCTCGGCACACTCGGTGCTCACGGGCTACTATCTCTCCAAGCAGGGAGGGGGCCGCACGAGTATCGAAGCGCTGGTGCACGACGACGCTGTGCTCGAGGGAGCGGCAAAGGGCAAGGTTGTTCTCGACGCTAAACAGCTGTCTCGTCGAGGAGGTTCAATGCAGTGTTCACTCGTCGACGGCCGCGCACGGCTAGTAGGCAAAGCATACGAAACGGGCCATGGTTTACTTGCCGAGTTTCCCCAGGTTGCGTAGATAATCTGAATAATGTCTGTTAAACCGGCCTGTTTACGACCGTATTGATGAATGGAACGATTTGTTCCATGCAAGAGCTATGCACTTGCGGTGCCAGTTCCCAGTCGCGCACTCTTCTGTGGGAGTACGCACGGTGTAGCACCTACGCATGAGCACAGAGGAGCGTACGTCTCTGCACACAACTTTCAAGTCCCCACGGGTGGTTGATTGTAATGTCACTGTTGGTGCAGACCTCTCCAGGTCATATGAATCACACTCGTCTGATCACCCAACGCTGCACCAAACCAGTAGGATATGTTGATTAATAACTTATGCGGTGCTTTGCCACTATCGCTGCTGTTGCATCTCAATCAATCAAGCTTGAAAACACGCTTGAATTCTGTTTCAGCATATGCAGGACTCGAGAAAACAAGGTTGGTAGCGAGCGTGACTGCACATCAGTCACGCAGGCGTTGGAGGCACTTGCGGCTGAAGCAATTCATCAGATAGCAGATAGTGTGGAATGCATAGCGCGCGACGCGACGCCGACGCGTTATGCAGTCTCTGGAATCGCAAACCTGTGATGTTGCAACACCCAGACATCTGTGTCTTGATCGCCACTTGGGCAACGAAAACTCGTTTGTCGCTGTTTGTCGCACACCACCTTGTTCTCCGAGCTCTGTCGACACCCGGGCTTTGCCTCGCTCGCAGAGCGAATGCCGAGGACACCTGCAGGCGAACATTGTGCAGGGTTACCTTTGCTACTGATACCACTATGCGTGACACAGATTACGCATCCTGGTGGCTCGGGGCACAAGGGGTGTGCCTCCAACCAGCGCGATAGGCCAGCAGTGGGTGGCCGTTGCTGTCTGTTCCAACAAGTGGGACAAGCAAGCACGTTCCTATTAGGATAATGCCGCAGAATGATCGCGCGCCTGTGCACAGCGATCGCGACTCCAGCGGAGCGGAGTGCGTCATACTTCTTATGCAGCCACACCCTGCCGCAGCTCCATTCTGCGGGGTTTGCTGGTATTGTCGATGTGCATATAGGTAGGAAGGGTAGGTACCAGAGTGAGGGTACAGGCCAGCTTCCATATTACTAACCCCCCATGGGATGGGCGATGCGATAGATGTTTGTCGGCATCTCGGGACTCTGACGGGACATTGTCGTCCTACACGTAGGGCGACAAGATCGGATGTCTCACAGCTGACCGAGCTCAAATCGGCACTAACCTGTGATTGTGGAGTTGTACAGTCCCGCTCCGAGTGACCTACCCGGAAACGCCACAGGCTTACGAGTGCAGAACTAGGATTACAAGCTCAACCTGAAATGCCCGCGCCCACAGGGCTCACAGCACGGTATATAGATATCGTCGTTGGGCTACGGATGGCACAGGTGGCGTCAATGCTCGCCCTGAATGTGTCTCCCGAAGCCTCACATTCTCAGTGCTTTCCGTGCCAACAAAGGCAACCCAGCAAGCAGAATATCTACTTCCTCTTCGCTTCTCCCCTCCCTTCTGGCCCGCGTTCTTCGGAGATCTGACAGAGAGGTAAGGACGCGACCAAGACCTTTTGCCCTCGTCCCAATTGTATCGTGCCTTCATAAAGGTTTGTGTGACTAATGTAAAAGCAATATTTGTGACGCTGGCTGCCATGTGCTTGGCTTGTGTGGAGCTGGAGCTAGCTGGAATTTGAACAGTTGTTTCAGCCCATTTGCTCAGCGCCATCACCAGTACATGGCGTCAGCGGTGGCGACTGCCAATGTGTTTCTCGTTTCTCGGGTGGCTGGCGAGAGCGCAAGGTCAAAGATTTATCTTGGAGGCGCCCGTGGCGTGAGCCGCTAAAGTACCCGAGAGGCCGAGAAGGCGTTCGCCATGATCCACACAAAAGAAACTATCAATTGGCTCTATCCTGTTGGCTGGCACATGCAGGGTTGAGGAATCGACTTGAGTGTCGAGATGCAAGGGACACGACGGAGACGATGTCGCATAGTGAGGGCAGACCTGCAGGGCGCCGCCAAAGCATCTTGTTCGTCGCGAACGCCCCACATTGCCTATTCGAGGGGGCATCTGAGGGAATACAAATGCGTGTGTTCTAGAGGAATACAAATGCGTTCTAATACCAATGCGTGTATTCTGCGCGATTCTGCGGCCACGAAATACAAATGAGTTTGTGAATGACGTTCGTCTACACGCACAAGGCACATCAGCTGCGTTAACGAGTCGTGCTCGGGAATCTCCAACGAACCGTCTCCACTGGTAAGTTTGCCCACTGAGCACACTGGATTGTCAGAGGGCACATAAGATTGAGCGTGCCTTCGGATACCGGTTGGCGTGGGCCATATCCGCCCCACCTGCTCCTATTGAATGTGGGAAGAGGGGGGGGAGGGGCACAGGCTACACGGGGTGAGAGAGCTGTCAGCGACAGCGGTGGCGTCAAGCCTGCAATTACGGTGCGACAGCTGCAAATCGTCGGAATAACCACATCCACTTCGCTCCCCCACGGCAATGCAGGGTCAAGCAAACTCTGCCCTTGCAGGTAGGACATTGATCTTGGGATTCCGCCCCTCGAAATGAAGTAGCTTATAGAAAGCGCTGCGATCAATCATGGCTATTTCTAATGCCGTATTGCTACTGAGTAGCCGTAAATGGACAAGAATTGCCCTATTCTTGTCAGCCAGACTCTGAGCTACGCTGCAGACGTGAGCGCATTTCGCAGAGTCTCAGAGTGAACGACAGCATGCAGCCTCCCAGCTTGACCCTCCCGTGAAGGGACATGTCAGCAAGATGTCCATCGAGGGTCCAGGGTTCTTGTTCACCGTGCCTGTTGCGGCAACAAGGTTACCCCTAGTGCAGGGCCTGGTCCTGGCCCATTTGCCACCGGACAGACATCCCCCCGCTGCTGACGGGGCATGGCGCGGGCTTTGTCTGTCACCAGAGATCACGATCACCGCATATGGTGAACGCCGGCGGTGTCCACAAAGGTCCTCGAAACAGCGCCGTGTCTTGTGGGTGACTAGTAGCTCAAGGCGGGTGGGATGACATGAGTCAGAAGCCTTGATCTACGAGTAGTTGCAGCTGGACAGATTGATGCACGTCTACAGCATGCACACCGAGACGCTTACCTGAAGAAGTTTAGCGCCATGGACGAGTGGCCGTAAATGCCCATTTGGCCACATCGCGAGAGCCGACACGGCCAAAGACCCACCCACAGAGAGCCCTTGCAAAGGGTGAGCGTGGCAGCATGTCGTAAGACGCCGGTGGGTATTTTGACAGGGACACTGTGCTATCAGGACGTATTCAGGATGTTCATGCCCTCTCTCTCTCTGTCTCTGGCAGTCTGCCTTGCTGAATCCCCCCTCTCCTCCTCCCCTTGCCAATCCTCCAACTCTCTCGTAGGTCCTGCATGCATGTCCTGAGACTGCCCGCCCGCCCTCCGCTTTGCTGCTCATCTCACCGTATGCTCACAGGCATCTCACAACTGCTTACCCACAGCTCACAGAGTATACTGCATGCTGCTGGCTCCTCTTCAACTGCCTTGACAACCACCACGCACCACCGCCAGCTCCGCCATCCGCCACTCGCCGGCCTTGTGCGCGCGGTTCCCTGGGCCACTCAGCACTGCCGCCGAAGTCGCTGCTGCCACTTGCTGGTCCTTGCTCCAAACCTCGCGGGTCGGCTTTCCACTTTGGCACACCTACTTTTGCCCTCGCGCACACAAACTGTGTCCACTTTGCTCATTCCTGGCCTTTAGGCTCCCGTTCCTCTGGCCCCAGGTCCTAGCTTCGGTCAGCGGCCCCGCGCGCGAGCTTGCCTGGCGTGCTTGCCGCCATATCCTCTACAATCCTCCTTTCCAACACTTGCCGTTCACCTTTATTCTCCACCTACCTAAACCCCTTCGACTCCTGTCAACACCTGTCGCGGCCCTCGAGCGTACTTGGGCATTATCCACATTTTTGAATCGCTCGAGTATTCCTTTCTCGACTGTGGCCTACGTGACGACAGCAAGTGACAACGAGTGACTGCCCCCCGACACCTACCCCACGCCTGCCCACTCCAGTCGCGTGCAACCATCACAACACTGTCCGTGGTGCTCATCCGCTCGTTATTGGCCTAAGAGTGAGTAAACTGCAGCGGCTTGAGGGACCTTGTGCCAAGTATCTGTCAACCTTTGGCGTCGCCCGTCTGTCCTCTACACATTTTGCTCGGCGCCTCCGAAGGGGGGCATGCCCGCTATGGGGCTGGACATGATGATGCTTTGGCCAGGCACTTAGCTCATCCCAACGCTATGCCCCTCTCTCCTCACCTTTAATCCGTCCGCCATTCACCCACCCTCACCGTGTGCCTGCCAGCGTCTGCTCTGTCCTCTGCTAGCTGTAGGCCATCCTCCTGGGGTCCGTACCCGAAGAGGAGCAGCGCAGGCTCAGCTGTTTATGGCCTCACCTTGTTCCGTCTATGTGGCGAGTGGCGGGCTTTCTAGAATCCCGAGATCCTGGGACAGAGTGGTGGGAAGCGCGCGGGACAAGCGCTCGTTTGCGGTTGACCTTGAGCGCCCGACTCGTGATCTAGATTGCTCGAGTGCTAGGAGAGTCTAGTTGGCAAGTCACATTGTGGCCCCTTTGCTCAACTGCTGGTACCGCAGAAGTGGTGCTTTGTCCTTTGCCCTCGCCTCGCTCGCGTCCATTGTGTCCGCACGCCCAAGCGCCGTCACAGGCGTCAAGCGAAGTCGGCACATTCCACTCCACTCATTGGCACCCCACGAGCCGCACTCGAATCTCATAGAGCCTGCTAACACCTTGTGCAGCTCCCTGTCATCGGCCAGTGTAGCACTCAACAGTCCCAGTCACCAAACCGATCAAGCTTGACGTCGCGCATCCTCTTGGATTATACATCGGGTGAGCAACGACATCCCCTGCCAACCCGCTGACCCCCCCAGGAGTGTAGGGCCGAGCTGATCGGTTGAAGCCCCATTTGGGCCACCGCGTTGCCATCTCCACCAACCTACGGCCTCCTCCCCGAACTTGCGCGTCGCATTCGATGCTTGCTCTCGCGACGCACAGTCGAGCCCATCTCTTCTCCCATCCACTCTGATGCTGGCCACCAGTGCCAAGCCAAGGCCGCCGCATCTTTTGACATCAAAGCCAGCAGACACGCCAGACCCCCCACCGTCGTTGTCGTCGGGACACCGGTCTCCCATGTCGACGGTGTCCGACGCGGAGGGCGCACCCGCTGTGGGGCGGTCAGTCCCCACAATAGGCCCTCCGCCCGTACCGCCACGGCGCAGGAAACTCTTTCAGCGCAGGGACAAGACACCAGCGCCAGCGCCGTCTCCACCTGTCGAGGCCGAGTCGTCGGCCTCGGGCGCGTCCCCAGTGACTCCCATTTATCACTCATCTAATCGACCCCACGAGTCCCCTTCTACCTTGGGACCCAACTCCACAGCTACGCCTACCACGTCGTCTCCAAGTACGCCTGCTGGATCACACCCACCTGCTGAACCGCCAAATCGCTTCAAGTTTAGGAGCTTTCTGCATGACGGCACGCGCCCGGCCGCAGAGGCCGTGCGCGCGCTCGGACATGGGTTGCCGAGCTCGATGCGATCGGCAGCCACACCAACGCCCGGACCATCCTCTCCCCTGTCACCGGGCCTGACGACAGACGACGATCCCGGATCGCGCCCGTCGTCGCGCCCAGCGTCGATCAAGGCGACAGCGGCCGCGTCCACGTCCCGTGTGCGCCTCGACGTTCCAGACGTCCCTCCCCCTCCCCTCCCTCGGCAAAAGCGCCAGCTTGGCCATCTCTATCTCGGATCGCGGTCCACGCCCGACCTGGGAGCTGCCAAACGCGCACAGTCGAGCAAATCTACAGCTGACACTTCCGAAACAACCGGCAAGAAAAAGGGCCGTGTGTCGCTCGGTGCTCTGTTCCGCAACCGCTCATCGACGCGTCTGGCGAAAAAGGCAGAGGAAGCGAACAACAGCAAAGAGCGACCTCCTCTCCCGGCCATGGCCAGTTCTCCCGCAAAGTCGGCGCCCACAACGCCCGTCACGCCGACTTTCCGCTGTCCAAGTTGCTCTACTCTGCACGAGACTGTCGCGACGCCACGCGCGGCATTGTCGCCTCGGCCAACCCACGGGCCCTACAACGGGCGTCTGTCGCGTCCCTCGTCGCACTCTGCACTTCGGTCGCCAGGCGAAACGAGTGGGTCTTTGCGTGGCCCACCAAACGCACGATACAACAGCGTTTATCGTTACGGCCACCATTCCGGCAGCTTGACGTCCATGTCGGCGTCACCGCTCGGCATGAGCCTGTCGCAGACCAGTCTCACCCACTCTCGCTCCAGCCTCCACAACGGGTCACGTACAAGCCTGAACCCTAGCCATTCTCGCCTCGACCTGCTACACAATCCATCCCATACCAGCCTGTCGCTCTCGCAGACATCTCTTGTCCTCCCTGACAGTTCGCGAAACCAGCTCCTATCGAAGGACCACTACCACTTGCGCTTTGCAACCACGTACATCATCAATTTGATTTCACCCGCCCTGCGCTCGGCCAACTTTGCCAAATCGGAGCGCAACATGGAAATCAAGCGCATAACCGAGGACCGCCTGGCAATGCTTCAGCGGATGGAGCGGACGTGGGGCAGCTCGTGGTCCGATGCTGCCGCAGAGCTGCTCAATGGCACCCAGTCGGGCGTATCACTCGAGGTTCAAGAGGCAAAGCTGCGCGCCTGCAACATTACTGCCACGGCCAAAGCCCGGGAGCGCAAAGTTTTTGTCAACGCTCTCCGCGATGGGATCATCTTCTGCTTCCTGTTCAACCGCTTGTTCCCAGCTCAGCCTGCCCACATCCAGCGCGTCAAAGTGCCAAAGGACGACGTTCGCATCAAGGCCAACATCGACCGATTCCTTGCGGCCTGCCGCGAGGTCGGTGTCCCTGAGAGCGAAATGTTCAGTTTGAGCGATCTCGACGAGAACTTGCCAGCTGGCTTGGCATGCGTCGAGCGCAACATTCTTGTTCTGGCTCAAATGTCGGGTCTTGCCAACGTGCCACGCGTGCGAGTGCCGTCCGCGGTTCCCTCCGCCTCCGACACTACCGCGACTCCGTTGTCCTCGACACCTCTGACCAAGGTGCCCAGTCAGTCGGGCCCAACGTCGCGGCCCACTTCGCCGCGTTCGTCTGGTACGACGCCTGTGGCCAACCGCACCTTCGACAACAGACCACTGCGGAGCAGTTCCAGCGACCTTCTAGCTCGACTCCAGCGCGAGAACGGCAACACCAGCAGCGGCTCTCCATCGAGCGTGCCGAGCTCGAGTTTACCTAGCTCAAGCGTCGCTAGCTCTAGTGTGCCCTCGGCGGAAAACACGACGTCCAAAGCCACAAGCGGTGGTGTCCGGCGCCCATCCCTTTCCTCCGTCACCCCTCCCATGACACCTGTGCGCATTGTCACCAGCCCCAGCACACAGCCAGCGCAGCCACCTCAAGCACCATCGACTGCGCGCCCACAAGTCCGCGCAACCAATCCTCGGACCCAGGTGTCATTCGCCTCTGATGCCAGCTCGCCGCGTAGCCACGACTGGACCAACAGCGTGTCCTCGACGCAATCGGTAGCGCACCTTACTCCTCTGCAGGAGCGCAGCCCCCCTGCGGTGGTCACAACAGGAGTGATCCCGTCGGACCGTGCAGCACACGAACGAACTCCGCAGGAGCGCAGCCAGCTGCAAGAGCGCGAACGCACCCCGAGCCTCGTGAGCGCCAGCTCCCATGTGGCGTCGTCATACTCGCGCTCGAGCATGAGCGGCAGTGGTTTTACTGGACCTATTCCTGCCATCGTTGGCGAGAACGTTGACGACTTCCATCCCCTGGAGTGCTCACCACTCGAAACGTCCCCGACGAGTCAGTCCCCTGAGGCCCGCAGCATGAGCGAACACACGCTACAGGAGGCGCGACGCAAGATTATTGGCACCTTGTTGTCGAGCACAGAGGACCTGACGCTCACGCCGCCCATACAGGACGATGCCCGCGGGGTAGCCCTCTCTCAGTCACTGGCGGCTCTCGAGGGTGCGTCAAGACCACCTCTGAACACGTCACGTTCCGAAAGTCCCCGGCTGCGCCCGATCTCTCGTGGCCCGCGTGCCCAGAGCATTGAGCTCAACGGCGGCGGTCGCATGGACGACGGGAGCGCGACCCCACAGCGACCCGCGAGCGAACTACCACCTCGACCTCGTATCCGCCGCCCAAGCGTAAACGGCAAGGTGTATGTGCCCAAGCGTCCCAGTTCACCTGCGTCCCCGAGCCTGTCACTGAACGGGTCTGTCCTGCCGTCACCCGTGACGCTTATGGACCATTCATCCGAGTTTGGGGCGCGCATCCTTAACAGAGAGGAGCGTCGCCGCTCGGCCGATTTCCCACAGCGCGCACCATCGGTCATTGGGGCCAGCCGCATCATGAACATGCGCAACCAGTCCATGGTCAACCTACCCAGCCGGCGCGCGTCGACCTTGAGCCAGGACTCGATGGTCCACGGTTCAATGCAGGTTCTCGAGTTTGTCGATACCGAGGCCCAGACATCGTTCCGCTATCAGCTGGGCAACTGCATTGGCCGCGGCCAGTTTGGCGCCGTGTACCGCTCTCTCAATCTTACCTCGGGCCAGATGGTCGCCATTAAACGTATCCGGTTGTCGGGGATGAAAGAGAAGGAGGTGCGCGACGTGATGCGCGAGGTCGAGCTCCTTCAACGGTTAACACACCCCGGCATTGTCAAGTACGAGGGCATGTCGCGCGACGACAAGTTTCTCAACATTGTCCTTGAGTTTGTGGAGAATGGCTCGCTTGGCCAAACTCTCAAGGCTTTCGGCAAGTTCAACGAGCGCCTCGTGGCGTCGTACGTTGCCAAAATCCTCGAGGGCCTGCACTACCTGCATTCCGAGGGGGTGGTCCACTGCGACCTCAAAGCGGCCAACATTCTCTCAACCAAGAACGGCAACATCAAGCTGTCCGATTTTGGCGTGTCACTCAACATGCGTGCCGTCGAGAACTTTGCCGAGCGCGCCAGCATCGGCCGTGCTGACCTCAAGTCCAACGAGATTGCCGGCACGCCAAACTGGATGGCTCCCGAGATCATCAAGCTTGCGGGGGCGTCGCCTGCGTCGGACATTTGGTCGCTTGGCTGCACCATCATCGAGCTCATCAGCGGGCGCCCGCCTTACTCGGACGTGCCCAACAGCATGACAGTGCTGTTCAGAATTGTGGAGGACCCGATGCCGCCTATGCCGGAGACATCGCCCGAGCTTCAGGATTTCCTCAAGCTCTGCTTTGTCAAGGAACCGACAGAGCGGCCGACTGCTGCCATGCTGTGGGAGCACGAATGGGTCCGCGAAGGCAAGGGCGACCTCATCTCGCGCCCTCAGGATTCGCTGCCGTTCTTGCGACGTCTCAGTCAGGAGCCCGCGCACCACCGTGTGGATGCGCAACGTTTATTCTCGCCCACTTCACAAGCTCGCTCGGCTTCTGCCTCGTATGTCGACCTGGGTACATCGCGCTCCGACGCGCCGCCCGATGCGTCGACGTCAAACCTGGCGCAAATGAGCATGGTCAGCCTGCACGCGCCTCAGTACCAAGGTTCGCAAGGCAAGGCACAGGGCAAGGAGCAAAGCGACCGCGAGTCGAGCCCCGAGGTGACGGGCGGCAAGGCGCACGCGCTTGTCAAGACTTCCTTTGCCAAACGTAGGTTGTCTTCGAGATGTTCGATGCTGACACTCAGCGATCACATGCCATGTGTGCCTCCAGAGCTTGCGGAAGCAGGCATTGCTGTGCCAGAACTGTGGTCTCATCACGCACTCCAAGTGCTCTACACGTGCGCATCCGCGTTGCGACGTGCGCGAGCAGCTGGCGCTCTTGGCCCATCACCAAGACCGCAGCCCGACGGAACCCAACTCTCCCTACGCCATGCCAGAGCCGCCCAGCAGTCACAGTCTGGTGTCGCTTCCCGCCAGAATCTTTGGCCGCAACAAGTCCAAGTCCAATCTGCTCACACCGGCATCGACGACTTCTCTTGTCGAGCCCGAGCCGCGTCGCGGCATCAGGCGGTACTCGTCCGGTGGTGGCGGCGGCACAAGTCCAGGACCGACGTCGTCTGCCTTGCCATCCGGACAGACGACACCGTCTGGCCAGCCAGCGTCCTCGGCCAACGACACTGTTGGGTCGTACCGCAGCCGCCATTCCGAGTCGGCAAGCGAGGACAACGGCGGCACTGGTCCACGCAACCAGTCCACCTCGCTCCTGCGCATTGACGAGGACGGTCCTGCGCACAAGTACGACCGGCAACTGCGTGTTGAAGAGCCCATCAAGCCAGCGAAACAGCCCATGCCCCCGCCCGTGGAGAACGCGCCCAAACGCCGACCGAGCCTGCGCCGCCCGCGCAGCGGCGACGTCAAGGGCGACTGCGTCGTGCAGTGAGGCGCCGAGCACCTTTTCCATTTCTAGGTCACATCCCATAACTTTCATCAACACCCAAATTACACAGTATCAAAGACAGCCCTGGCGGTTGCCGTCGATCCTAGCATATTTACATTCACCTTCTACTAAACCTAACCGCCAGCCGCCGTGCCACGCATACTTGGTGACGGCGGCGGCGATTCGAACACTTTGGGCACGACGTCGACGTCGACGCGCCAGTCCCGAGCGGGTCACAGCCCCGCGCGGAAACGGCCTTCAAAGCCCCTTCGTTTGTATCAGTGTTGTGCTTTTAGCTGTAGCACCGGCATTTATAGTGTGGCGGGCGAAATACATGCATGCCTGTCAGGACAAACGACCTCTGTGGGGACGCCAAACTTGTTGGCGGAGGGCTCAAATGTCAAAGCCGAAAGCCTAATTCTTAATAGGCGGTGCTAATGTGTGCCCGGCGGAACACACTGTCTTGGCTTACTTGGCGTCTCGACTCTTCTGCTTGGCGGATTCGAGCGCCTGCATCGATGGGGCAGGCTGGTTTGGTTCCTATACAAGAACAGCCGGTCAAGTTGTCTACCAGTTCGCGCGAGTTCCCCGCGGCAGGACGTGCCGACGTGCAGTGCACTCCCCGCGCCACTACAGTACACACATGCATCATACACCAGGCGCTGATCTACATGCCGACGTGGGCGTTACCAGTCTGAATACGGGCCACTGCCGCGGGCTTGGCCGCGGCGATAGCGCTCGCCGCCGTCTCCTTGATCCACTGCCATACGCGGACGAAAAGCTCGTACCATCCCGAGAGCCGTCGCCAGCGGCGCTGGGCGATCCACTGGTCGAACCAGCGTACCTCGTGCTGAGCCGTCTCGCGTGCGCGCCGGGCATCTTCGGGGTTGACCTCTAGAATCTGGGTTTCAATGTACACGAGCAGCCGGCGCGCACACGCCTGCACAAAGTCGTATACGCCCACAACCGAATTGGCGACGCCGATAACAACCGCGAGTATAATCAGGATTCCGCCGGCGTTTGGCGCGCGCCGACGAAGTCCCTGCAGTGGACCTGTAAAAATGCCTGTGCCCCGCAGCGTGTACACGAGCTGCATGGGCGCGAAGAGTGACAGACTCCCGAGCAGCGCGAGGAACGACACCGATCCCAATACGGATAGGCCGAGGATGAACCGGATAGTGAGCGACAGGGCAATACGTGATGCCCGGCCGGCCATACCGACCTCTGTCGGCCAGCGGTCATACGCCTTGCCTGCGAGCTCGAGGAAGATGTCTACTGCCTCGACGACAATGTCGTACATTAACGTCAGGCCCGGCGCGGCGATCACGACTGTGCCGTCCTCGTTCTCCCACACGTCGCCGTACCTGCGCATGCCCGCTGCGTTTGTTGTCGACCCAGATCCCGAGCTCGAGTCCTCCATCGCCACTGCTGCGGCCGCGAGCTCGGCGGCCGCGGCTTCCTCCTCGGCCAAGTCGACAGCCATGACGAGGTACTTTAGCAGAAGATGGCCCGCGAGCAGGGTCAGCGCGACGAACAGAACAGACGTGAACAGCAGGAGGATCGGCTTGGACGTCGCCAGTCCGAACGCCAGCGTGCGTCGGATTCGGTACTGGTGCTTGCACTGGGGACATTCTGTCGTCAGCGAGACTTGGCCCGAACACTTACCCAGGAAAGATTTGGTGTTGGTGCCAGTGCCCCGCCACTGGTTGATACATGTGACATGCGCGTACTGGTGTAAGCTAGGCCAGGAATGCCAGGACAGGCGATGATTGGGGCGTACTCACCCGCACACTTCCACTACACAGACAGGGCGAGATGAGGCGTCCCAGCTCGGGTTCGTCTTCGACACCGCCAAAGCAGATACGGCATTGACGCCCGTCGCCGTCTTCGCCAGATTTGGGTGCGCCGTCGTCCGTAGTCTTCTCAGCAGTCTCTGGCGGCTTCTTCTCTGGTGAAACGTCCGTTGTGATCCCCGAAGCTTGGGTCTCCGTGGGGACCTCCTCTGAATGGACGACGCTCTCCTCAGCGATTGTAGTCGTGTCCATGCCCATGACACGACTGGCATGCTCCACCCCACTGGCACTCATGACTGTTTCGGAGGTGACGATCGTGCTTCCGCGATACCGCAGACCGCCCATCTCCGGTATGGGCGCTGGCGATGGTGGGCTGACCTCATTGTCTGCCTCGTTCGCGCCGCGCTCGAGTGCTTCCTGGGCGCTTTCATGCTCGCGGAACCGTGCAGCGCGCTCCGCCTGCTGCCTACCAATTGACGTCTCGCTCGCGTTCAAGGGCGAAATGGCTGATGGCCCGCCGGCGTCTGATGGCGGCAATCCGTGCGCGGTGGTTGCCGGCGGTTGGAGTTTGACACTGTCGCGGTGCTGATCCCCCGCTACCGACATGTCGCCTGTACTTGGGACTGAACGCAGTGCTGCGTCGACGGCTCCCTCGTCGTCCTCGTTACTTGTCATGTTGCTGGCGTTGGTGTGTAGATGGAACAGGAGAGGCGTCATGCCAAGTCGGACGATGTAGCCGGCGGCCGTCGAAGCCATCTGGGGTGGGCGTGCCTGGATTCTGGGGCCGGGTGGAGACGCATCCCCCATCAATCATTCCAAGCGACGCCCAGACATTTGTCGTCCTGATGGCTGCCAGGTTCTTGTCAACACTCTGTTCGTCACATTACATTGTCTATACCTCGTTTTCGTGCGCTGCTCCAACCCGCGCCCTCGTCGACAACAAACTCTAGTAAACGTACTCGGCACAATATTCAACAGCTAGCAACAGCCAGCACCCGCCTCCTTTGTCGCCACCATGTCCAGTCGCCTGGCCGACCTCCGACGCGCGCGCCACGACGCCCCAAGTCAGGGATACACTGGCGAGCGGACCAAGTGGTCTGGTGCGCGTGAGCACGTTCCCCCGCCCGTCGACTATGGGCACGGCGACGGGGGCGGATACGGGGCGTCACACCAACAGGCGCTGGCGTCGGGGCTCGACCAGCCACCAGCGCCGAGTACGAACGCGCGCTTTGGAGATCGGTACAGCAGCCAGCGCTCGTATTCTGGCGACAGCCATGTCGAAGGCGGTGCAGCGGCGCAGAGGCAACCACAGAGACAGAACAGCTGGGCGTCGTGGTTTGGCGGCAAGACAGCCGAGCCCGAGGAGGACGAGGACTCCGTTGAGAATGCCAAGCGTAGCAACAACACCAGTACTCGCGCAAGCACAGGTACCACTGCTCAGCGGGCGAGCACGCTTCCGGCTTCTACTAGTGCACGCACGAGCGGCGCCGTCTCGCGGCCACCAGTCACGCCCGGCAAGCCGCGCTATATTCCCCCGTCGGAGCGCGCGCCCGGCGGACCGGCGTGGGAAGGCGCACATGTTCACGAGCAGGACAACTCGTGGGGCGCTTGGGCGAACAGGCAGACACAAGCTGCAAGCAACATGATGCAGTCGGCTGGCGACAGTATTAATGCCAAGTGGGATAGCGTCAATGACGCCCAGAAACGCGATCAGGTGAGTGCCCAGCCACACGTACTTGTACCTTTTGCTGATGCCAGGCCGTGTCCGCTGTCGGGTCAGGAGCCGCCAAAGCCGCAGGTGGCGCCATCAAGTACACCGCCAAGGGCGTCTGGGCTGTCGGCAAGGCAGCCTTCAAGTAAAACGCCGTTCTCCAAGACGTTCAGCTGGCATTCTCCTTGTTGTACTACACATTCTAATAGTTTGCATGAATCAGACACCATTTGATCAGGCCTGGCAAGTCTCGTAGCTCGTGAATAGGTGCATTGACTAGTATACAGCATGGTTTAACAATATCCAACGATTACACCTCAAGATGGGTCGCCCGACCGCCAAATAGTCCTGATCATAACACTCGCCCTCAACAGTCTTCTTGTGCGCGCTCATGCGACGGTCGGCTGCTCGAGGCTCTCGCGGCGGTGTTCCTCGGCGGCGGTGACGAGAGCCTCAATACCGAGTAGGGGTCCGCCCGAGGTAGCCCAGCGCTTGGGAGGCGGCGCAGCGAGGGGCCGCGGCTCACGCGAGCCCTCGCGCGAGCGTCCACGCCTCTCGTCATCATAGTCCCGTACAGCGCGGTACGCCGAGATTGGGGGTAGGTTGAACGAGCTGCGTCTCTCGCGCGACGGCGACCGCTCCCTCCTCTCACGCTCACGCTCCCGCTCCCGCTCCGCGCTGCCGGCCGACCCGATCGAGTCGAGCCGGTGGCGCCGCGGCGAAGGCGAGCGGTCGCCGCCACGACGCAGAGGCGGAAGCACAGGGTAGCGGGAGTACGATGCCGAGGCCTCTGACGGAGTGACGACCGACTGGGATGCCGCAGACGACGCCGAGCTGTCTGTCTGGTGAGACTGGGGCGATGACGAGAACGTGGCGTGGTTCGGCGCCGGAGCCGCGCCGTTGGGCGGCTCGAGGAGCGCGCGGGGACGACCAGTCGGTGGGGCGTCGTCACGCTCACGCTCGCGTTCGCGTACTGCCTGCTGCTTGGGGCTTTCGAGGTTGGGGAAGATACCTCTCTCAAGCGTGTCGCGACGCTCCCAGCCCCACTCGCGGTACAGTTCAGCCCACCAAACATTCAGCCGCTCCTCGAGCAGCGCCTGCTGTGCAGTAGGTGACGTCGCACGCACGTGGTCCGTCCAGCACGTCACGATCATAATGGGGAAGAACACTTGTGTGTCAGCACACGCTGACGACATATGGACTTACTCAGAGGTCCCTCGCGACCGCGTTCGCCAAGCGCGTCAATCATGACAGTCAGATTGTCGACTGCCTGGCCCTGGCGCTGAACGGAGAATGGGGCGCCGGCGTGCTTGGATTGGAGGTAGAACATGCCACACTCTGCGACGCCGTGCATGTACGCAAACGCCCAGCCGTTGAGGGCAACCTCGGGGACCGAGCTCTTCACGCGGCCCATCGACTGCGACAGGTTGACCTCGTCGAAGCGCAGGTGGCGCGGCAGGTCGAGGGCCCACGACTTGAGTGCCTGCTCGTACTGCGCTGCGAGCATGGGACGGGTGTCACCCGAGTTGACAAACACCATAATGTTGGAGAAGATGACGAGGATGCGCACAATGTGTCCAACCTCGCCAACCTGGCCCTCCTCCGCATGCCAGTTGCCCGTTCCCACGGCAATTGTGTCGCGGCGCCCAGGCTCGCGGCCGTTGGACGCCATGCCGCCAAAGCGCGTCCAGTAGATCTCGGGACCAGGCAGGGGGACAGCCGCCAGCTCTGCGTCGGAAACACGACGCGGGTGGCCAGATGCCGTTGCGCAAATGTCTTGGATGACGCCCATCCAGAACGTGCGGTTGCGCATCTCGGCGAGGGTAAAGAAATCCGCTTGAGAGAGGTTGAGGCGTTGAGACGGCGGCGTGAGCTGGCCAGATGTCCCAGGGCGCAAGACGGAAAGTGCCACGTCCAGGTAATAGAAGCCAACACGCGCCTCGCGTAGCGAGTTGTAGTGGAGTGACAGGAGAATGCACGACTGCACAAACTCTGTCTCTTCCCAAGTACCCTGGTCCATCTTGCGCTCTTCCTCGGACCAGCGCTGACGGACCTCGATCACATGGTCAATGTTGGCGCGACACCGCTCAGCAAACACGCGGCCGCGGCGGTGTGTCGGCAGATCGGCAGGGAAAGCGGCAACAAAGGCCGGATTGTCGCACAGGCGGGCGCCGAGCATGTAGAGGGCGTCGAGGAGGAAGGGCTGGACGCGGTTGAGGTAGAGGCGGTGGTTGAAAGTGGGGAGATGGAACATTGACGCGAATGCCGGCGTGCGATGCAGAGCGATGTCGAGCAGCTCGGCCTGGACAATGGGGTCGCGCTCGACGAGGTCAATGGGGCCAAAGGGACGGCTACGCTCCGAGCTTCCATTGGCACCAAGAGGTCCACGCCAGTCGGCACCAACCGCTGCGCCGTCACGGTAGTCACGGCGCCAGTCGTCTTGGGCAACGCCGACACCGGGCCTCGGCGGCTGATCGTGGTATACGGGGGCGCCCTTGGCGTCGTCTCCAGGGCGCTTTGCTGCCGCTGGCGTTGCAGAAGAGTCGCGTGTGCGGGGTGGGGGGATCTGCTCGCCCTGGGCGTTGAGGTAGATGCAAGGGCGAGCCGAGAACTCGCAGTTGGAACAGGGGGCAAAGCCGTCACAGCGGCGCTTGTTCTTGTGGCATGCGCTACACGCCTTTGCGAGGCGTTTGCGTTTACGACCCTTGGTGGTGAGCTCCTCCTTGTCAAGCTCGTGCTTGGGGCGCGGGGCCGCCAATGCCCCGACATCCGACACGCCCACGCCGTACATGGTCTGTCCATAGGCGATCGCGCTTGGCCTACGTTCTGGGGCGGGGCGGACGGGCGGGGGATGCGAGAGTGGAGACGAGGGACGCGCAACGCCGTTGGCCTTGGCTGTCTCGAGAGCCTTGCGGTTACGCGGCTGCAGTGGGGGAGGGGGTTTTGTCGGCGCATCGCGCGATGCGAGCGCGGTGTCTTCGGCGGCCATGATGGGTGCCTGGTGAGTCCAGAATAAAGTCTGCTTGACCAAAGTTGACGACGGCATAGGCAATGTTGACGGATGAGGAGACATGGCGAGAGGTAGACAACAATGTGTGGGGGTGTGTGGGGCCGTAGCCGAGAAATGGTAAAGGGGTCGACCACAGGGGGTTCGAGCGCGGGGAGGCGTACCCAGATTGCAACACGAGGGGAGGGGAGTGTTGTTACGGTGTGTGTTCGACACGAAGCAGGCGCGGGGCGGATCAACGGTGCACGGTGTACCGGTAGGCGCGTGTCAACAGATGAACGGCAGAGAGGTGTGTGAGCACGATGCGAGGGGCGAAGGCGACGAGATGAAGAGGAGATGATGTGAGATCAACGGATCAATCGGATCGGGAGCGGGGCGCAGATGGTAGACGATGGTCAGCAACAAGTACATGGGCAAGGTGGGGGAGAGCGGAATGAAGGGTGTAGACAACGCACCTGTTAGCTGCGAGTTGTGAGATGGACAGCGAGTCGGAACGAGTAGCAGTGCGCAAGAATCAAGCTGAACGGGCGAGCGGCGGTGGCGCACGGTATTCCGTGATGCGAGCAAGCGGGGGTTGGGTGGGCACTGTCCTCCGTCCCTATCCTCGAGAGCAATAATCAACGATCGGAGCACGGTCGCAGCCGAAAGCCCGACCGTATGAGCAAGTCGGCGAGGAATGTCGTCGCCGTGGCGTCCAGGTTATTGCTGATGCACACACAGCGACGAGTCGAGGACGACGTGCAACTGTCGGGCAAGCGGGGGTGTTGGTGGCGCGGCCGGCGGCAAAAAGAAATGAATACACAAAGGAGGTGAAAACGGCAACGACAGCGTCGAAGAGTGCCGGTAGAAAAGGAGTTTCAGAGGCGGTGTGCAAGCAAGCCGATAGCACGATCCGTGTGGTATGCAATGAGCCGTGAACCCAGAGCAAGATGGGTTGAGAGTGAGCAGTCGTGTGCCGGGTCGACGTTGTCTGTAGACTAAGAATGAAATGACAAGAACTGTTCTCGTGCTAAGGATGGTTTGGGCTGTGGCAATGGTCGTTGTATGGTTTGGGCTGTGGCAATGGTCGTTGTAAGCGTGGGCACAAGCGTGTGAGGCCGTGAGGACGGGGGAGTGGGAGTGGGGGACAAGGGAACGGCGAACAAGAGAACACCAAAGCGTTTGGAGCAATCCCGGAGCATGCATGTGTCTGTGAGGATTGCAAGTCGCAGCAGCAGCAGCAGCAGTAGTAGCAACAACGGCCGCAGTGTTTCTGCATTTACCGGCGGTTCCACTTGGGCAATTATCCATCTCGTCCGGGGGAGGGACAGGGTTCAGCAGCGGCTTTTTCCCCTCTATCTCCAAAGCATTCTTACACGGCAAGCTCGCCTCTCGCCTGCGGCGTGCCTCTACCTTGGCTCGACAAGCGTTTCCCCGAAACCCGCGTTCGAGCCGCGCCTCCCCTCTGCTCGCAAGCCTCCATGGAAGGTGACATGGCGACAGAGCCCTTAAGCGTCGGGCATGCCCACACGCCTCCGCCTCCGGCACCGCGGCACCGCCGGTTATGAAGAGCGCAGTGTTGGAGCTGCTGTGCCGTACGTACATGGGGTGTGTCGCTGGGCTCTGGGGCCGCATGGGGAGCCACAGCGAAACAGGGTAAAACGGGCCACTTGTAATGCTCGATTAACGCTCACGCGCGTGCACTCGTGACAGGGCCAGACACTGTCCGGTGATTCCAACAAGGGGAGAGGGGGTCCGCGGCCACAATGGCCGCAATGCTCGAGCTCTAAGTGGTCAATCGCTTTTGCCTCGGCGAATGCCGCTGAGAGCGTGCCGCCTCTGCCGCCGGGTCCATGCTTGTCCTCTGTCGAGGTTCGAGGCTAGCTTGATTTCACCATCACACACAAGTATGTGCGACGCCACGTACGCCACAGAGAGCTTCTCGGTCTGCATCGCGTGCTGCATTCCGGGTGTAGCATTGTTACGGTCGTCAGGCTCTGGCTCGCCAACGCATGCATGAGCCTCTTGACGCTCACCCGCTGGATATAGGACTGTTCCTATGCTATATGCTCGTCTCGCTTGGGCGCCAAGTGGCGCAATTGTCGTAGCCGAGATGAGCTCTAAAGTGGGGACCCAGACCAAAGCCAGCGCGAACAAGACGCATGCAGCAGAGGCCGGCGGCAGTTGCTCCCTGCCAATTCCCATTCTCTCACGCCCAAGCGTCTTACTCGTGGGACGGCTCACGCCTGGTGTGGGTTCTTCCCAACAATGCTGCAGGCTATGCAAACAATGTCACCAATGGCTGTACCATAAGGATGCATGCACATGCAGCACTACTAATGGGTAGGGCGACAGAGCTGCGGCCGTTGCGGCAAGGTGCGGGGTAAACACCTGAGCAATTGTTACTTTCGCCGCGTTAATCCGAAAGAGATCGAGAAAAGTGTTCCGCGAGTGCCGCCGGCAGTTCCTTTCGTCGCCGGCGGTAAATGCCCGTCCGAGCCGTCTGAGCCATGTCGAGGCCCCACCCTAGCACTTTACAGTAGCACTCCCATCGCCACCCATTGGCCAAAAAGGCACCCGTCCAGGCCGGAGCTGTTCCGGGGCGAGGCACACAGGCCAAGCACAACAGGTAGTCATAGAGACTGGCAAGCATATGGGACACCTGGGCGCACTATTGGGCGGGCTGCGCATGTAATTATGAAGGACCTCGGCATGCAAGTATCCGGGCACGGGTGACCCGATCACGAGATCTGGGTATGCAAGGCGGGTTGTACGGCTGCGTACAAGGCTCTGCCGAAAGCGTCCCTAATAGGTTAGGCTCACGAGGGTACATGCTTGCATGCAAGGCCAAATCATAATACAGCCTTGATCGCACTCAGCCCACGCACGGCCACGTCAGCCATCTGCATCGGCGCCGGCGGAATGGAATGCGAAGCAGGAGATCGTGGCGTTTGAGAGCGAGCGAATGGCAACGCGAACAAATGGCAGCCGACTAGCTGTCGCCCCATCGCTCCGCCTATGTCAATGCGTATTGTAGCTCCGCTCGCTTGCCGGTGGTTACAAATGGCCGACGGTGCCGCACTGCAGCCAGGCCAGACTTTCTTCGTCTACGACGCTCCATGCTCCATGCTTTGCTAGCACAGCGGCCTAGAGCCATTCCGTGAATGTGGAGTGGGACCCGCTAGTGCGCGGGACCACACGCCTAATGGCTCATCAAACCTCCTGGGTTCTTGGGAATCGCTGCTGCCGGCCCGCAAGGATGCAACGTCCGGTACGCTGAATCGCCTACGCGTGGGAGCGCGTAACTGTTGACCCAGTCCACGTCCTGCCTGGCCGGCGGTGTCACACCTTCATAATGTCTCGGCACGTAAACGACAACGTCGTCGGCAGCCTAACGGCAGTTTAATTGAACCCTGTGACGCGAGCTAGCTGACCGAACGAAACAACTAACACGGCGCGCCGAGGCCTGACTTCGATGGTGATAGTCTGTGGGGCGCCATGATGACGCGTGCCGCTTGCAATAGCAGCACCGCCGGCAACGTTCCAAACGACGCCTCTGCACTTGCGTCACACCGCACACCAGGCGTGGGAGGAATCGCAATGGTGTCCATTGACGGCGGTGTTGCGGCGCTTGGTCCATGACCATGACGCCAGGCCAGTACTTCGCCGACGGGGCGGACGTCGTCTACAGCTGGGAACATGGTAACCGCTCGCTTGTCAGCTGACTGCCGCTGGTAGCGACCGCGTCAGCCGTAGCAAGCCGTTCCTCAATTGCAAGCGGCACATGACAAGTTGGCGTTCTGAGGTGACTTTAGCTTTACATGGCACGTCTCTGCTTCGTCCCAGTGCCATGGGACGTCCTCAGCCGTCGGTCTAATTGGGATGTAGTAGTGCACTGCCAAACGTCGGGGCCGCCGCGCTAAGCTTGAGTACGACGTCAGCAACTATGGTGTTTGTCAGTGTCCATAGCGTTTGTGTGCAAGTCTGTTGCCCCTTTGGATCTGTGATTCTGGAAGTAACAGAGCAATGTAGCGCTAGAGGCCGCCCAAGACTGGTCCAGTCATGTGGTCTCGGCTATGAGTATGTAAAGACCCGCCACTTCCAGTTCATCCACTGGGTGCGGTTCTCGGTGAACTACTCTTCTCTTACTTGGACGTCTTGGGGAGCCATGCCTGTTTGGCAACTGTAGTGCAAAAGTGGGTGCAAGGGACCGTCACCTGCTCGGGCTGTCGATGGCATTACGGTCTCCTGGCAATCAACTGTGTGGAGAGGCGACCAGAAGACATACTTTGCATTGACGCAGCCTTTGCAGCCCTTGCCATTTACGCGGACGAGGAAAGCTGGCGTTTCCTTTGATGCCAGTGATGGCAGGGCCAACTTGCCAGGTTGCGGCACCTGAAACCACTTTGAATTTCGCGCAAGGAAGTGAGTGCGTGTTAGGTCAGCCGCTTGTAAGTGGAATTGAAGGGCCAGGCCGGTGGTCAGAAGACCGTCAGACACGGCGCCTGCGCACCTCGCGCGCGGCGTTAAGCTTGGCCATAACCGCTGTGCGTCGCCGCCGTGCTCGACCGCGAGTCAATCCTACATTCTACAGTGTTAATACTACTGGCCAAGTCTATGCCTCGACCTTCTTGAGGTTGGGGTGGAGCTTGGGCTCGACGGTGAGGACGCGGTCGACAACCTTTTTGAGAGCGTCGTCGCGGTTCTTCTTCACCGACGAGTCCACGTCCTCGAGCTGCTTCTTGGTCGTCGAGTCGATCGACGACTGCGAGGACGTCTTCTGAGAAGAGTGCTGCCGTCAGTGTGTGCACGTGAAACGCAAACAAGGTGCGAAGGGCCGAAGTGGTGTGCTCGTGTCGTCACGGCAAACATCAGGCATCACGCTGCGCGTTCCCTATGAGCGACGCTTGACGCTCCGCAATTGCTCAACACCACCAGTGAATAGCGTGTGCCTTCCAGAGACACACAGTATCCGCAACGATCGACCCTCGTCGGCACCGCGCACCGCCCCGCCCACCATCACAGTCACGCCTACCCACCTCGGACTCGAACTTCTTGAACTCGGCCTCCTTCTGGGCCTTGTACTCCTCGATCTCCTTTGCGGCCTCGGTACGAGCGTCCTTGAGCTTCTGGACACGGTCTGCCGTTAGCGCGTCTGAATGTGTTGTGGGGCGGAGGAGCCCGGGGGAGTGCCGGGGTGTGAGATGCTACCGATGGGCGTCGACATGCGGGCGATGTGCATCTTGGGTCCCCTCGCCATTGCACAAATAGCGCGCCTAAGCAGCATATGGCAGAGCACAGGAGCTTGAGACATTGTAATGTCGGCGCGTTGCAACTGTGTCGCCATCGACGGTGGTGCGTGACGCCCAAACACTCACACTGGCGGGCCTTCTGGACGACCTTGGAAGCCTCCTTCTCGGCCTCGAGAAGCGTCTGGATTCCTTGCGAGTTGGCCGCCTGTGTGTATGAGCTGGGCGCACGAGCTACGCGGTGTGCTCACCATGATGGTCGATGTGGTGGATGGCAAGTTGTCTCCCGTCTCTTGACAGCGCTGGACGATGTCATCCCGTCACAGGGGGCGTGCCATCGCAATGGTGACAATAGTGATAAGCCTCCACCAAGTGCCATGTGGCGGTCTTGAAAATGACACGTGTGATACCCGGCACCCAGCCAGGACCTCGAAGTCGATCACGACCACACAAACCGACAATGACATTCGCGAGCATTGCGTCCTCCTACCACACTTCATCCCCACAGACTCACCCCATGTCGCTGTACGCCGACGAGGAGCTCGAGCTCTATCCCTCCGCCTCTGGCGTGGGTGTGTCGGCGCCAGCTGACCCCCTCCAGGCGCTCACCGACGCGCTCACCACCGAGTCGGAGACGCCAGCGCAGGCAGAGGCCCTGCTCGCTGCCGGCGCTCGCTTCGAGGAACACCCCGACAAGCTGCCGGACATGTGCATCAAGCTCCTTCCCATGGTCATCGATGGCCCCGACACCCTGCTCCGAGCATGGACTCTTGATCTGTTGGCGTTGACTGTCGGTCGCGCAGGTCTGCGCCCAGATATCAAGCTTGATGGTGAGTGTAACCTCTCAAGACTCCACCTGGTTCATTTCTGACAGCCAGTTGCGCGCCAGTCGCTCGAGTACCTCAATCGGTTTTTGAGAACGGGATCGGTCACCACCATTCGAGCCACCATCCCAATCTTTGCGACCATCTACCCCCTCGTCTTCAAGTATCTGTAAGCTCGCTTGGCGGGACGTTCTGACCGTAGCGCGACAGCAGGCTCAGCAGGCAGTGCACTTTTGGACGTGTTTCAGTCGTCAAAAGAGCGTATAGTGTCGCTGCTGCTCGATCCCGGAGCCAAGCCCCAGAGCGCCGGTGTCAAGGCAGCCGCATGGAAGTTTGTGCAGAAGGTCCTCCTGGTCGGCACACGAGCTCCTGGTGTTGACCCAAGGGTGAGTCCGGTTTGCTGTGCATTTGCTTATTCCAGTTACGGTCTACCAACGTGGATGTCAGCGTTGCCCTCATCCAGCCTGGGTCTGTGCTCAACGCGCAAAAGGTCGAAGAAGAGACGACGATGTTGCGCACGCAACTTATGACCCAGCTGTACGCTTCCGACGATCCGGCCATTTTGCACCCTATCATCAACACGTTCCCGCTGCTGGCCAAGATGCGGCCCACCCTCGCGCCACTTATTATTCAGTCCATGGCGTCGTGGACACCATCCGCGATGGAGCAAGTCCGGCGGCCGGCGATGCACATCCGCTCTGTGGAAAAGACGTTGCGAGCAGTCATGGGACACCTTGCCAAGTAGGTCCACCTCACCCAACCCCGCTGACATGCAGACACCCACCGCTTGTGGGATTTTCGGCGCAGCTCCACGACGCGTTGATGCGTCAGAAACAGCGAATGGAGATGGCATGGGTCGCCGAGGCAGAGGAGCGCCGGCAGCGGCGTGCCAACCTGGCGCGAGGCAAACACCAGCTGGAGGCGGACGCGGAATCGAGTGCGGGTGCAGCTAAGCGCGCACGCCTGGACGTCCAGCTTGGTTCGGCCGACGGAAAGGGGCGCGTCGTCGTCGACGTATCGCAGTTTGCCCCCGAGCCTGTCATCGACGTCGTGATGCGTGGCCTGGAGACGATATCGGATGAGATGCTCGCGCGAGCGTTTGAGAACGCTCGACAGGCGATACTCGACGACGACCCAGAGGCACCGATGGTCATGGCGACGGCCCTGTTAGGTGATGACGCGGTCAAAACGGAGGCCGACGGCGGCGACGCGATCCTCAACCCCCTCGACATGGAGCTTGACGACGACGAGCTGCTTATGGAGCCGCTGGAGGGCGACGTTGAGGAACAAGTCACAATCAGTGACTTTCGTCTACCGCCACCAGAACCACTGCCAGCCGACGAAAAGTCCGAGATTGTCGACGGCGCAGTGCAGCGGATATGGGATACAGGTGCGGATCTGTCCCATCTGGCAGACCTCAAGATCTCGGACGCGCCGCGCACGGCCGTGCAGCCCAAGGAGATGTGGATGCTGCTGCTGGCACGCATCTCGTCGCGCGGAGGCGACGACAAGCGCAAACTTATTGGCGATTTCGTTGCCAAGGATTTTGGCCAGCGCTCAAAGTTTGCGACTGTCTGGCTCAACGAAGAATGGCTCGCCAAACGCCGGGGCGAACCAAATCAATACGACGAGGGTCTCCTGGCAATCCTCCGTGCATACATCCCTACACTCGACGCCAAGGACCAGAGTCTGGCACGCTTCCTTGTCGGCCTCCCCGAGCTGCCCGAGGCCGCCATCGACCTTCTCAAACCCCTGTGTGAAGATCAGGACCGCATGATCGTCGGGTTCCTGTCCCTGCGAGAGCTCGCGGACCACCGTCCGCCAGTGCGACCGCGTGCTCTCCAGACCCTCCTTCAGCTTTGCACCCACCCCGAGCGCAAAGTCCGTGTCATGGCTATCACGACTGTTCGTCGCTGGGTACCCGACTCGCCCATGTCCTCTACCGTCACGTCCTACGCCCTTGGCGTGCTGCGCCGCCTTGCCGTGCGCGCCAATCTCGTCATCAAGAAGGAACCGGACGAGGCTAGCGCAGAGGACAAGGACAAGGACGGGGACACGGAGATGAAGACTGCAGATGGCAAGAGCGGCCAGCAGGCGGACGCCGAGGGCAAAGACGAGGACGTGCCTCCCGAGGACGGCGACGACGACCTCGAGACGGTCGACTCCAAGTTCCTTGGTCCCGTGGAGCCTGACACTGTTTCCCAACACGTCGAGCTGGCGTTTGCCTTGTCTCGCCGCGACCCGGACCTGCTCGACTCGATCTTTGCCATCTATCCGAGGATCCCTGCGCAGATCCAGACAAAGGTCGAAGAGCTCTTCGCGCCTCTTATCAAGTCGCTGGGTCCAAGCAAAAAGTTGCTCGACATTTTGCGCACGTTCCCGCCTGGTGCAGACTCGCTGGCGTTCCGCGTGGTCAAGACGCTCTCTGCCGAAGGTTCAGGCGGCGTTCTCGCGCCCGTTATCCGCTCGTTGCTCTCGGACCGCGAGCTCGACCCGCGCTTTGTCATTCCCATTATCGGCGAGCTCAACAAGACCGAGATCGAAACGCAGATACCGGGCATCGTGTCGCTTCTTCACCAGGCCAAGAACTCGGACGTCGTGGAGAACTCTGAGGTGGTGCGCACGGCGTTCGCGAGCGCGCTGCAAAAGATGACGCCGACGGACCTGCTAGTCACGCTGCACTCGGAGAAGGCCGGGCTAAAACCGACAATCCTCGCCATTCGGATCTGCTTCACCATGCCAACAGTGTTCCGCTCAGACGTTCTCGCCAACGCCATTCAGCGTATTGTGGACCAACCAAACCCCCTGCCCGTGTGCTTTGTGCGCACAGTCATCCAGGCGGTACGCACGTACAAGTCGCTCGTGCCGTTTATCGCCAACAACGTGCTGCCCAAGCTCGTGGCCAAGCGGATCTGGGAGATGCCCCAGCTTTGGGACGGTTTCGTGCCCCTCGTGCGCATGCTCGGCCAGGCGAGCTTTGGCGCTCTCCTCCAGATGCCCCTCGACCAGATCCGCGACGTCATCGAGCGCCAGCCAACGCTCAAGGCGCCTCTACGCACTTTCGTGGCTAACCGCCCACAGGCACGGGCCCAGCTAGCGCCGATTCTTGCAGACGCATGATCAGGCTTTCATGCATGCATGTAACATTAGTACAGACACAGAAGGTTGTTGCGGAGAGGCGCCGGTTGGTGCAGAGAGGAGGCGAAGAGGATACAGATGGGAGATGGGAGACCCGGGGGGAAATTGCGTTGTGCGCGCGTGACAACTCACACTCCAACCACAATGAACATAGCTTCTACAGTAGACGAATGCTTTGACACAAAAAAGAGTGACAAAGGGATACAAAATAGGTAGTGGGAGAGGGGTGCCTGCGTATGTATCTGCCCGCTTGATACCACCTTTCCCAATCTCAAGTTGCATGATCGCCATGTCATCGAACGTGCCGACGCGACCAACGCAGCAAACACATACATATGGAGAACTCTACACACGACACATTACTGAGATACAACACCTAACGACACATATTGTGCTCAATGAACCCGCCATCGCGGCGACGCAGTGCGTCGAGGATGCGCGGTGAAAGTTCCCTCTTGACGTTGACAAAAGACGGAGCCTCTTTGAAGAGAAGCACGTCAAGAGCATCGTAGAACTTGACGACTCCTTTGCCGAGACGTATATGCAAATCGCCATATGGCCGCTGTTCACCGCGCGCAGGTCTGGCATGGAATATTTGCTCGACATTCTTCAGTGACGGCACGCGCTCCTGTTTCTGTCGTTTTCGAGATGTCAGCGGCTTGCGTTTCCGACGCTTGCGTTTGGCGCGTTCCGGCTCGGCCGCGTCGCTGTCGTCGCTGTCGTCGCTGCGCTCGGACGATTGTGAGGGCGACGGCACGTACTCGGGGTCGTCGTCGTAATCCCTCCCTGCCTCAATACCACTGCCGTCGTTTATGGGATCCTCGGCGTCGATGACCTCGGCGTCGTCAAGCTCGGCGTCGTCAAGCTCGGCGTCTTCGATCTCGGTCTCGCCCTCCTCATCGTTGTCCATCTCGCCGTCAGACCGCTCATCTCTGCTACCGGACAGATCGGAAGAGAGTGCGTCGCCGTCCGCGTCAATTGCGTGCCGCGCCTGGGACAGTTGCGAAAAGGGCAAAGGCTCCTGGCCGTCTGGCAGGCCGCCGTCATTGGCGTCGTCATCGTCCTCCTCATAGGAACGTTCCGAGGCCGTGTCCAGGTCCATCCCTTCCTCGTTGGTCGCCGGTGGCGCCATTTGCCACATATCCTCGTCGTCGTTCGCTTCCAAGGGCGGCAAGTCTTCGTTTTCCTCGGTCCATCCGGAGTCAGTCAAAGACCTGTTTCTTAGATCATCGCCCGTCTCCTCGTCATCCATCTCTTTGTTGCTTGACCGTCCCGGGGAGGCAGTCAACGACTTGTCACCCTCGTCTTCGGCACCTCCCCCCCGAGATATTGACGGCGTGCCCTGCCCGTCGTCGATGAAGCGTCCCGAGTAAACGGGCGTCAACGTCATATCCTTTTCTTCATCGTCCATATCCTCATCGCCCTTTTCTCCGTTGTCCGAATGTCGCGAAGGGGTCGACCACATAGACTGCCTGCCTTGTGATCGTTGGGAAGGCGTCAACGACATGTTGGCCTCTCCCTCTGTGGGAATAGTCGGCGAGAGGCGTCGTGAAGGGCCTGAGGAGTGCAAACGCGTCGGCGAAGGATCATGGCGAGAGGTGGACGTGGATGCCGTCGGCGGCAAGGACACGGCCCCGGGAGGCGGGTACACGGATGGAGAGCGGTCTGTCGGGGTCAACGACGCTTCGCGACGCGTCGACGGCACGGACGCCTCACGTTGGCGGACTGTCACTTCATACTCTGCCACGCGGATCGTTGACGGCGTGGACGGGACGCGAGGCGTGGTTGCCCTAGGCCCCGAGCGAACAGTTCCAGGTGAGGGCGCGTCGCGTACCGCAATCTCCAATATCCCAACGTGAATGATCGCCGGCACGGATGGGAGATGCAGCACCGTCGGCACCGGCGAGGGAGGTGTCGGTGGTCGGGACTCCTCACGGCTGCCGTGTGGTACCGATGGCTCAGGGGTTGCTCCACGACTTGCCCTGTGCAAGGATACCTCACGTCCTTCTGGTGGTAAGGACGCCTGACGATGAGCGGGCGACAGGGACGGCGCATGCCTCGACAGCGGCAAGGGTGGTTCACGGCTTCCCGGTGGCAAGGACGCCTCGCGATTGACCGGGGCCACCTGCTCCTCTTGGAGAGTCGACTCTAGCGACGCCTCGCCGATGGCCGATCTCATCGACTCCTCACCGATAGGTGGTTGCACGGCCGTCGGACCTGCCGGGGGCAGAGACAGTTCACGATTTGCCGGTGATAGTGATGTCCCACGACTCGGCGGTGGCACATCTTCCCCCTGAAGAGTCGACTCGAGCGACGTATCGCCAATGATGGGTTCCTCGGACGCCTCAATAGGTGAAGGTAAGGACCCATTGGGCGGGGGTAAGGCAGCCTCACTTGTCGGGGGCAAGGACACCTCGCGGAACCCCGACGGTGAAGGCAGCCCGCGAAGCGTAGGCGGCAGGGATGCGCCCCGCCGTGTCGGTGAAGAAGGTGCCTGTGGTGTTGGCGGCGGCAATGATGCTGAACGGACTTCCTGTGCCAAGGACTCGTCGGGAGTCGAAGGTTGAGACCCGCGAAGGGTTGATTCTATGGATTCTTCGATACGTGACGAAGACGACGAGGACGACGGAAAAGAAAAGAACACCGACGTCGAGGATGACGACAGCGTGGACGAGGACGCCGGGGAGGGTAGGGGTGGTTCCAGATTTTGCGGAGCAGACGATTCGGCAGCAAGCTGCGGTGGCGGCTCTGGGGTGGACTCTGGTACAGCCAGATTTTGCGGAGTGGACGGTTCGGCAGCAGGCTGCGGCGGCGGCTCTGGAGTGGACTCCGGTACAGCCACAGATGCCTGTTCAGCGACAAGAGGCGGAGCTGTATTAACAAGCGCCGCCATAATTGAGCGAGGCCGTTCGGGGGTTGTGCGGGAGAACGGTTCCAGCAGCGCCTGGAACGCCGCCGGACGCTGTGACGGACTCCCGACGCTGGACGGTCCGGGAAACGGCCCCGGCACTTGTGGCGTTAAAGGATGCCCTTCCCGCAACGCTGTGGCGGACGGTCCGGGAGCTGGTCCCAAGCGCGGTTGAGGTTCGAGGAGTGCTTCTGGACCTGCAGGAAAGGTGCCTGGCAGTCCTTCAAAGAACGGCGCTGGCGACGGCACTGGCACGTCGTTGACGCTCCCAATGTGTGGTTGCCCTCGGGTCGACGACGACGCACCGTCCTGCTTGGCTTGGTCGTCAGCCTCCGTCGACGTGTTGTAGCCGCACTCACCGTTCTCAGACATGGACGGTCCGCTCATGGCAGTTGGTGAAGAAGGTAAGTGTTAAGTGGATGAGCAACGTCGCAAACACCAGAATATATACCAAAGACTCGAACTGGTCTGATCCGAGGAGACCGCGTGGGTGGGTCGCTGGAGATCGAATTGTTATTGTTGTGGTGTGGTTGATGGGCACAGACCAGCTGGAGAAGCCGTTACAGTGTGTCTGTGCTGTGAACATTATTCTTCATGTAACACAGCAAGAAGGAGACGTAACGCAGAAAGAAGGAGGTTACAATCGCAACCTACAGCTTCACCGCAAAGAAATTTCGGATCTTTAGCCGCTCCAGGACAAAGGCATGACTTTACTGGACGGACTTGGGGACAAGCGAAGGATGCTGAAGGGGAGCGCCAAGGTGGCGGTTGAGCGCGAGATGACGCGCGAAGAGCGTCACCAGGATCATACTGTCGTGCATGAACACCACGCACGCCACTCCCCCATATCACTTCAACTCTCGCTCCTCTCGCACGCGGTTTCGTCGTACGTACAGAAGCTTGCAACTATAAAATCCATACTCTGTACGGAGATGACAAAGCAACGTATGAATCATCCTCTATCTTGTCCGATATGCTCTCCACCTGGACGGTCTCGAGTATCCCACACGACAATCGTGTGTATAGCATCACATAGAGCATTCGGCGGCTACACATACCCTACCGGCTGGGCAGGGACATTCGAAGTCTCGAAGCTCGCGGCGTCAAGTCGGAGGTCATCCACCTTTCACAATTAGTGTTTGTAGTAGACTGCGGTCTAGAGGGTTAAGCTGGGCTTCGCGGGGCCCTACGCGTCGGGGCTCGCGCGTAACTGCTCTGAACTGCCGTACGCTATTCTGCAGGCCTAGAATGGTATAGACTAGATACTGAGCAATACATACGTTGTCTTGAAACAAGGATCCTATAAATTGTTTTATATAGTTGTATGCAATGTATGAAGCGCGGTGACGATCACGTAACATGCAATGTCGAAAGTAAGTCGCGTACCACGACAGTAAGTATACGAACGCTCGAGCGCGAGTGCGAGCGCGAGTATTAGTGGTGGTTAGTGTCGGTTCAGCACGGCGTCTCGCTGCGGAATCTCCGTCACTCTGGCGAGATCTCGTCGATCTTTCACCCCTGGATCAATAATGTTCCAATCACTTGCCATGCTGCGGATGCTATCGTCTGTGTGGTACAACTGGGCTCGTGCGTGGAATCGACAATGCCGCCTTTTGGGGCCGCGTCGTGACGTGCTGTTGATGTGAGACAGCGAGAAGTATCGACGCGGGGCATGACGTCGGATCGTTGCGAGTGTAACGCTTACACGGTGACGAGCGACTCGACTGCGCTCTCCCACACCGTCTCAGTCTCGCTCTCGCCGTCGTGCTCGACGCCAACGTTATCGTCTGCAGCCAGTTGGAGGAAGCGCCTGTGCTCGCCGTCGAGCCCGCCCCCGAACACCCCGCGTTTAGTACGGTTATAACGGTTCGCTCCCTCCGCGACGTCGCTCAGGTCACTGTAGTCTGCAGCGTACGAGCCCCACGAGCGGCGGTATGGACCTGGGCGAGGGCGTGCGACGCGCTTGGTGCGGGTACAGTAGCTGCGCGGGGGGGACGTGGGAGCGGTGTACGCTGTTGAAGTCGAAACGGCGGACGGGTATCCCGAGTGCGCAGACGAGGACGAGTAGTGGCTGTGGGAGTGGTCGGAGGTCGTGCGGTTGTAGTACGGTTGACTAGAGTCAAACGCGTACTGGCGGCGGCGACGGTGTGCAGCGGCGCCGCGCGCGTCACCCTCACGCTCGCCCCAGCCGCCCATGGCAGCCATGGCCGCGCGCATTTCGCCGACGCTGTCCATGCTCTCTAGGCCGACGCGGGGTGCGCGGGGTGACACGCGCCGCAGCGGCGTGCGCCAGGGGAGGAGGACGGCCAGACGCGCAAGGAAGGGGACGCGGCGGCTCTGATTGTCAGCGGGAGGCCGGGGAGAAAAGGAGCCTTACGCGAAACATGCGCGCGCGCGCGGCGTCGTCTTTGTCGACAGAAGGCTTGGACGCGGTACTCCCCATGGCTATGTGGAATGTGCAGAGAACAGTGTAGAAGATCGCCAGAAGCCTGCAGCAGATATACGCTCATCAAGCGCCGGGCTCAGAGTAAAGTTTGCTCGGCCGCGCGGTGCGGAGTGGGAATGCATGCTTCACGACACGCGCGACGTGGGTGTGGGCAGTGGCATTGGCGTGTGTTGCGTGCAGCCGTGGGGCTCTGGTCCCATGTGTAGGGGGTACGTGCGCCCGTGTACCGCGAGTGTGCGACGTGGGCGTCGACGCCGAGCGGCGTGTGTACCCGGGCGCGCGGTTGGGCGCCACCGCTAACGCCGTTTCCGCGCCGAGGACGGGGCGGCGTTGGCGTCAATGCTGTCGCCGCCCGAGAGTTCCAGCGCGACGGCCTCCTCCCACTCTCGCGACGCGCACCACCTCTCGCCGCCGCGCGCGAGATCGCGCCACGTCTCGAGCGCGGTGCGCGCGGCCTCAAACTTTGTCCCTGGGGACGCAATCGTCGATGCCAGCTCTGTCAGTCGTACATGCTCGGCATTATGCAGCGAGAGCAGTGGCGGAAGAGAGTCGACTGGGGTTAGCCATGGGGACAGACGCAACGATAACCCACCAAAATCCTCGAGCGTCCACGACAGCCACAGAGGGTCGGTAAACACAAAGTCGTGGGGCTGCTTGGCGCACGCCTCGAAGAGGACGCGCTCAGCTTGTTCCACCAGCGCGGAAAGTTTAAGTAACAGCTTGTCCTGTGTGTGAGCACAGTCTGTTTTCAGCAGTACACACAAGTTTGGCGAGCACGCCCTTCAGAGCGCGTCGGGCATCGTCGAGAGCAGCGAGATGCGGCCCGATCCGCGGTCGTTCCTCGCCTTCGGGCATGAGCAGGATATTGCTGCGGTCAGAAGCCCGCTAGGACACACCGACTCACTCCATCTCTGTCGCTTCGTCGACACACGCCTTGCCCGCCTTGAGACCGTCGACCACGAGGATGTCGTCCCATGTGCTCAGCACGGTACGGACCTCGGTGAGCACGAGCTTGAGCATGCGGTGGTGCGTCGTCTCGGTCGTGCGTGCGGGAGATCCGGGAGCGGACGGCGCCGGCGACGGAGACGGAGACGGCGAGCCCCGTCGCCTCGACGGCGTGGACAGCGACTGCAGTCGGGACATGGTTGGCGAGATTTGTGATTGACTTGCACGCAACTTTTGATCTCACCAAAGAGAGCGTCATGGATGGATGGATTGTGCCTGAGGTTGTTCACGCGACAATTTGCTTCCGTGGATGCCGAAGTTGCCACCCGGCCGGCAGACGCTTGACCAGCCTTCACAGCGACAACTGCACCTCTGCACTCCATCGTCATCGACAACGACGCCGACACTTGACACTTTACACTTACACTCTACACACACGACCCGACACTTGCTGCGGTGCGGAGCGTGAGATTCGAATAGAGACTACAGCGACGCAGCGACGGGACCGCTGCACACATCACCTTATCCCAACAACACACTGCCAAAACTTTGCGACTGCAAAGCAACCACACACCACATGCTACGTCGAGTGCCCGCCCTGCGGCCGCGTGCGCTGCGTGCGCCCGCGCTGCCGCGGCCGGTTCTGCTGCGAGGGTCACCACCACCCGTTGGGCGAGTCACGGTGCCGAGCCGCGCCATGCATGTCCGAGCCATCTCGTTCGGCGCCCTGCCCCGCATGATGGCACGGGCATTCAAAGTGCCGTTGTACGGAGCGGCCGTCGGCGCCGGCGGATTCGGGTACGCAAACTACAAACTAGAGGGTGAGTAGCACTACGACGCTGCTGAGCTTACACCTAGGGGTACGAAACGCGACAGCCGAAGTCCTTGGCAACGTCAAGGATACCCTGTCGAGCGCATACAGCTCCACATCGACGACGCTCGGCGCAGCGTACGACGGCGCGTCAGAGGCCCTTGGCTCGCTCGGCGCCGGTGTCAGCGGAGGTATTGACGGCGTCCTGAATACTGGCAAGTCCAGACTTGAGGCGTTCCAATCCGGTACCGCCGAGTGGTGGGATGCTTTCAGCTCGCAGTTTGCACGCGACAAGAGTGAGGGCGAGACGCATAACCGCCGGACAACAGGAGAAGAGAATGGGAGCGAAGATGGAGGCAGCGGTGGTGGCGGCGGAGGTGCCGGTGAAGCTGTTGTGGCTGGCGCCGCGGCGTACGCTGCGACAACCGACGAGGCTACAGACGAAGCAGCGGCGGAACAAGCTGCCACGCCCAAGGAGCACCAGCTCCTCCAGCTCACTCGCAAACTCATCGAGATCCGCCAGGTGCTCATGAGCGTCGACCAGAGCGATGCACTCAAACTGCCGTCCATCGTCGTGATTGGGTCACAGAGCTGCGGCAAGAGTTCAGTCCTCGAAGCGATTGTCGGCCACGAGTTTTTGCCAAAGTGGGTGGACATGGGGGCTTAAGCTGACCCACAGGGGCGACAACATGGTCACTCGGCGGCCGATCGAGCTCACCCTCATCCACACGCCTGCCAAGCCTGGGTCTTCTGGGCCATCAGAGTATGGTGTGTTCAAGGACATGCCGCACCTCGGCCAAGTTACGAGCTTCCAGACGATTCAGAAGACGCTTACCGACCTCAACCTCGCCGTGCCGGCCGAGGACTGTGTGTCGGACAAGCCGATCCACCTGAGCATTCACTCGCCCCACGTACCAGACCTGACGCTCATCGACCTGCCCGGCTATGTGCAGATCTCGAGCATGGAGCAGCCCGAGACGCTCAAGGAGAGCATCTCCGAGCTGTGCGACAAGTACATCCGCGAGCCCAACATTATCCTTGCCGTGTGTGCCGCCGACGTCGACCTCGCCAACTCTCCCGCTCTACGTGCGTCCAGGCGTGTTGACCCGCTCGGCAACCGCACCATCGGCGTCGTTACCAAGATGGACTTGGTTTCGCCGCAGGCTGGCGCCCAGATTATTCGTGGTGACAAGTATCCCCTGCACCTCGGCTACGTCGGTGTAGTGTGCAAGGTGCCACCTCACAGTGGCGTGTTCTCGTCGTTGCGATCTCAGCCGCGCGTCACCAACGCCGTACTCAAACGGGAGGAGGAGGTGTTTGGGGGCGAGAACAAGCGCTTCTACGACGTTCGTGGCCGCGGCGACGGCAAGTTGCTCACGGGCACGGACACACTCCGCCGCCGGCTCATGGACGTTCTCGAGACAAGCATGGCGTCGAGCCTTCATGGCATCACCAACGCCGTCCAGCTCGAGCTCGAGGAGGCAAACTACCAGTTCAAGGTGGGGGCTGTGCAGCACTGCAAGCTAATAAACAGGTCCAGTACAACGATCAGCGCATCACGGCCGAGTCGTATGTCGCTGAGACGACGGATGCGCTCAAGGCGCGGTTCAAGCAGTACACGGAGCAATTCAACAAGCCTGCTGTGCGCGCGCGTCTGACGGCAATGCTCGACGAGAAGGTCATGGACATTCTTGAGCAGCTCTACTTCAACGACGAGGCGCGAACAACCGAGCTGAGCAAGCTCGGTGATGACCGGAGATTGGCCACCGAGGACGACATTGACCAGTTCTGGCGATACCGCCTGGAGACGGCGTCGTCGCTGCTTACCAAGAGCGGTGTGGGGCGCGACTCCACGGGTCTCGTTGCCGAGGGCTTGAGTGGGCTCATTGACTCGATCGCCACGGGCGAGCCATTCTCGTTCCACCCATCGGCGTCTGAACGCATCATCGACTTTTCTCACGCCCTTCTCCGCAGCCGCACGGGCGTCACCGCCGACCAGGTCGAGAACTGCATCAAGCCTTACAAGTACGAGGTGGAAATGGACGACCGCGAGTGGGAGAACGGCCGTCAGCGCGCAGACCACAAGTTTACCGAGGAGATGGCTCTGTGTAATGCCAAGCTCGGCGAGATTCGGTCTCGCGTGGGTGGCAGCCGTCGTCTCAACGCCCTCGTCCGGCACGTGGGCGAGCTGGAAAAGTGGGAGGACGAGCGACGGAAGCGCACTGCGGCTGCCGTCGGCGACAGCGCCGACGCCGGCACGGACGACCACCTGGACCCGGATGCCCCCGTCATCGACGCGTACAAGTACTCCCCTGCCCAGATTATTGATGGTGAGTACCGACGCGTCAGTTGGTGTACTAACAGGCTACAGGACGCCACGCATTGTTACTCGAGAATCGCCTGACTCTGCTCAAGCTGCGGCAGCAGGCGATCCGGTCAAAGCGGTGCCGTGGGGGACCACAACAAGCGGCGTTCTGTCCCGAGACGTTCCTGGCGGTTGTTGCCGAAAAGCTTGCGTACACGTCGACAATGTTTATCAACATTGAGCTGCTGGGCCAGTTCTTCTACCAGTTCCCGCGCGAGATAGACAGCCGGATACTGTACGACCTGGACCGCGACGAGATCAAAAAGTTTGCGCTTGAGAATCCCAAGATTGCCGCGCACCTGCAGCTGCAGGACCGGAGGGACAAGCTTGACCAGGTGGGTGGTGTGAGTGAGGTGTGAGACTGACAGTGAAACAGGTTCTGCGCTCGCTCCAGTCGCTCGTCAACCTCCAGGCCGAGGCGCCGCGGTCTGACTCTCGGAGGAAAAGCGGCGGCCTGTTCTCCAAGTTTATGTGAGAAACAGGCACAGTTGGTACCGGACGGAGGATTTAGATGATTGAGCTTGCGCACGCGGGCGGCGGCATGGGTGTCGGAAGATGGATCCGGAGCTGGGGCGGTAACGGCCCCTTGTGCCGCGCGACGCGATCGCAGGTGCCACGACGCGTTGTGTTTCTTCAACAGCAGTCGCGGTTCGCGGTTCGGCAGTGGCGAGCAGGATGAGTCTGGGAACGTGAGATGGAAGAGCCGGGGCTGCCCAATAGACGATCCAGGGCAGGGGCGCATGTTTGACGTCTGGACACGACGGATGTTTGGATCGTTTCGACGCGTCAAACGACGTGCCGGGCAGAAGCTAGCATCGGCGGCGGCACGCGTCTGCGCTCTGCCGCCGTCACATACATAGTCATTTGTTATTCCCGAAATGTACTCTACTCTTGTGCCTGTCGTTGGCGTTCGTTGGTGTTGGCGTCAGCCTACAAGTAAGTTGGCTTGTCGCGGACAAATGGAAGATCAGATCGTCATGACGTCGGGTGCCATGTGTGCGATGGCAAGTGAACGAGGCGCGAGGCGTGCCGGCGCGAAGCCAGATGTGCGGTTTCTGTCTCGCTGAATGTTTGAATGGAGCGGGCGACGACGCGAGTGATACATATGCGCCCTTTGCACCCTGCGTATCCTATCTATGGCGATATCCTATAGAACTCATCTGGGCGCGAGGGTGATTGCATGGCATGCATTGCATGAGACTGTACGTAACACGCGTCGCTGGCGTTGAATGGCCGGGAGAGCACATGCATGCAACCGAGAACAAGACCCTAGGCGGCGCAAGGGTTGAGCATGGCGCGCGTCTGCGGGGGGGGTGGGAACGTACCCTGGCAGCACCACCCTCGACCAACCACCACAGCCGAGATAATCTCGTATGCATGCCGCCGTCGAGGTCGAGGTCGAGGTCGAGGTCGAGGATGAGGCCAGAGCCGTCGTGCGTTGTTGCACAAGCTTCAAGCCCACGCTGGTTTGACGGCATTTGCGTCCATGCTCTCGTCTCCCCTGTTTCCGCTCTCCCCGCCCTCTCGTCTCCCTACTTTAAACCTCTCCTTAACCTTGTGCCGTCATCCAAGTCGTCATTCCCTGTCGCCTCTTGCCTGTGGCTGCTGCCCCGCCGCCATCCGTCTCCCCGCCCTCATCGGCCAGCCGCCACACTAGGAGGGTGTGGTGGCAAGGGCCCGGTGCAGACCCGGACACACGGGCCTTTGCTTGGGCCTGAGCCTGAGGGCTGCGAGCCCGCTCCTGCGCCGCCTGCGCGGGCTCGTCGCATGCCAGTGCGCATAGGGTGTAGATGCCGCAGGCCCATGCATGTGCTGGGGACCTGGGCTGGGGACTCTAGTACTGGGCGCCTTCTCGAGCTTCAGAACAGGGCAAGGGGTAGATGCATCGATGCCACAGTTGTAGCCGGCTTGTCGTGGCGTCGTCGTAGCAGTAGTCCAAGTACAGTAGCTGTAGTCAGCTGCGACATGGGACGCGCACAGGCTCTTCAAGGAGTCGCCGGGTCAGAGTGCTCGATGCATTGAGGTGTCTGTTGTCTCTCCCACCACCGTCCCCTTGGCTGTATCGCAACGCGCACGGCAACAGCCGACACCGCCAGTTGCAACAAGCATACTGTACACCAACAACAAACGCGAGCAAAAGGCAAACGACTCGCCTCGACGAGAGGGTCATTCACCCTTGTTAGCTTGTTCCCGACAATCTGGCGTGACGGTACAGTGCAACGCCCGACCCGCCCCGCCTTGCCGGGTACCCAACTCAGGATCGACTCTTTACAACCCCTCGAGCTGGCGCTGTCGAGCTCGAGTGCGCGCCATACTCGCGCGCTCGCGCATTTGTCTAGTCGTTGACACTACGTCGTCCAACACCATCAATCCATCGTTTGCATCTGTCACTTCGGCTTGAAACATACGCCCATCTCGACAACTCGTGGCAGGACGAACAGGACCGACATTTGGGAAACGATCCCCTCCCCTTCAACCTAGATTTCCTTGGTCACCCTGGCGCCTCCCTCTCCCCCCGCATACGACTACGACTACACTCGTTGTTAAGAACACGACACCAAGGCAAACGCCCAAACGCCCAAACGCCCCTTGCTCGAGCGTGCACACACTCCTCATCCTCACTCCCTGGACGTGGCCCAAACTGCCGCCGCCACCGTCGACGCCGTTGTCTATCTGGGTGCGTATCAGTGTCCTTTCCCTCAGCCAACCGTCACTGTCCGCGTTTTGCTTGCTTGCATTGAAAAGAGTTGTGTGGAGTGGGGAGATTGAGACAGACTTTGCGTGCATTAAGTGTGCATGCGAGGTCTATTGAGTAGAGTTGTGTGCGTGGGGGGTGAGGATCACGCGCGTGGATTGATTCAGTGCGTGGTGTGGTGAAGGAAACCCTTAGAGCAACCATCGTTGCAACCCTCACCCCCCTTTCTCTCCCTCTTGTCCCCCCCACACGACACTCGTTTCCTCTCATCCATCCCATATCCATCTCACCCCCTCTCCCTCCCACTCTCCAGACCCCTTGTCGCTGTCGTTGCTGGCCTCGGCACTGCACTGCACACCCCGGGCGCACCTTGCCGCTCTCTCCCACGTCGCGTCGGTGCTTGCCCAAGCCCCCCCCCCCCCCTCCACGCGCCCAGGACGCGCCCGCAGCAGCCGCTTGCCACCATTGTGCACACATCGTGTCTGTCCACACAACACTCAATCCCCTCCTACGCGACAATTGTCCTCACCTCGCTCCCCGTGTCCTCCGCGTCGCTCCCTTCTTGTGGCGCTGGCGTTTGCGCGCGCTCGAACCCTCACGGTCCGCCCGCTAGCTAGCCAGCTAGCCAGCAGCAATGGACGCGCCAAGACCACGCCGCAACCCAAACGGCGTAGGGTCTGCGCGTCCAGGCTCGCGCTCGTCGCGCCGCATACTGAGCGGCGGCCTTCCCGAGCTTGGCGGTGGCCTGGGCATCCTCGGTTCTGGCATGGCCGACGAAGTAGGTCGCGTTCTCACACGTCGCACACAACCCCGAGCACCTCTCGTTGCCTCACGACGCGACTTTGTTGATCTTTTTCCTTGTCTCTTAACACACACACCCCGGCCTCATGCTGGTGCTTATTGCTGACTTTACAGCCTACTTCTCAACCTCCGTCTGCGACGACGACCACGACGTCGACACCTCACTACAACTCGTTTGGGGCGTCGCCCATCTCGCCGACAGGACCTGCGCCGCCGTTCCCGGTCCCCCCGTCGTCGTCTTCGCGGGCCCCGGCCGCAAAGGCACAGGCGGCCCCGCCACAGAGCGGCAGCGCTGTCGACGGGTCCAGTCCTCCAACATACAACGGGTCACTGCCGCCGGGCGTGTCGATCCCCTCCTTACCGAGCTTCAGTACCTGGGGAACTTCGGCTAACGCGTCGTCGTCTGGCCCACCCAGCGCGTCGTCCTCGGATAGCTCTTCCCTACACCGGAAGCAGCTCCGCGCCGACAAGCCCAAACCGCTCCCGGCAATGGCACAGGGCGCGTTACCTGCTTTACCGAACGTTCTTGGCACATCCACCTCGTCCGCACCAGGCGAAGCGTCGTCGTCCTCCGCGGCGCGAAGCACTCCGAAAAAGGCCAAGCACACCAAGGTCACTGGCTCTATCGCGCCCGTCGCAGGCCCCAGTGGCTCAACACCCGGCGGTGGCCGTGTCGACGACTTTGGCGACATTGTGAGCGACTTTGAACCAGGGCGTAACGCTCCCGCACCCCCACCACAGTTTCACACCCACAACAACAACAACAAGGCCGCGTTACGCGTCGACTCTCACCCACAGCAGCCACCACACTCACACCACCACAAACGCTCGGTTACCGAGCCGGTATCTACTGCACCTACGCACCTTCGAGGCAGTGGCAGCGTAGACGCAGGCCGAGCAGACGACACGATGCGTCTGAACGGGCGCGCCAAAGCGCCACGAGACGCGCCCGTCATGCGGCCCACAGCAGGCGCCAACGGCGGCGAGCATCAGGGCATGGGGCGGAGAGCCGACAATGAGCATCCGCGCCAACGCATTGCTACGGCGCCAACGATCAAGCCCCGGCGATCAACAGATCTGTTGCGGCGGCCGTCCGCCGAGCTGCTGGGGATATTCCGTTCAGACCCGGACAAGCAGGCCGCAAAGGAGGCAAAGGCAGCTCCACAGCGTGCTCTGGGCGTCGACAGCGAGCCTCGCAAGTCACCAGGCATGACTCTCAAGAAGAGCTCGGGCGCGTTACGCAACTTATTCCGTGGCAACAA
Organism: Cutaneotrichosporon sp. PT3311B; assembly: GCA_023627985.1. Lineage (NCBI taxonomy): Eukaryota > Fungi > Basidiomycota > Tremellomycetes > Trichosporonales > Trichosporonaceae > Cutaneotrichosporon > Cutaneotrichosporon sp. PT3311B. The sequence continues at coordinate 138,606 of JAMALP010000011.1, read as the reverse complement.
GTCCAAGGGCGAGCAGTCTCCACCTCCCGACGGCCACAGCGGCCACGCGCCCAGGAGTAGCTTTGCTCTCAGCGACTTGTTACGACCCAGCCCCAACATAAGCGGTACCACTACACCATTGACCGTGTCCGCCCCATTCCAGCCAGACGCGCGGCCGTCGTCGGCGTACTCGAGTTCATCGTCAACCCGCGTTTACCCAATGCACCGCGCAGGATCTGACCGCGACCTACCACCACTACCACCACCAGAGGAGGCGTCTGAGCGCCCAGGTCTGTCCCCGATTGACACCAAAGGGTCCAAGGTGCCGACGGCAAGCTCGTCCAAGGCGTCGCCTCGATACACTTCGCCCTTGTCGCAGAGCTCCAACAAGCTGCCTTCTCCTCCTGCACCTCCATCCCCACCACGACAGGGCAGACTGCCAACAGCACAAAGCCTCGCGAATAACCCACCTGCGTTTACACAGCACCCACCAAAAAGCTCAAAGGCTAAAGCGATGCTCGACGCTGGTGCGTCAAAGCAGGCTGACCTGTTAAGATACTCCAAGCTGCCGCCAAGAGGCGCGTCCAAGAGTGTTGGCGAGAGCACGACGAGCCCAACGGGCTCAGACGGTGCCGGGTCGTCGGGGTCGACGTCGACAGTGCGACAGCTGAGCGACTCGGCCTCGACCAGCTCGATGGACAGCTTGGCAGCCGAGGGAGAGGTGTGGAAGGGGCTTGACACCAACGCGGGTCTCAGCCACAGCACATCCTTTAACCTTCTGCAGCTGCCCGAACTCGATCTCAACTTTGACACGTTTGACTTCTCGTTTGACGGGTTTGGCGGTGCAAGCTCGCCCACTACACCGAGGAAGCGTTCGCCCAGTGGGTCAAAGAACAGCAGTCAGCCGGGCACGCCCGGGTCTCACTCGCGGTCGGTTAGCGCCAATCCCACGTTCCTGACGTCGCCGTCGAACCGTGCTGAGCGGCGGCGATCCAAGTCGTTTGACGGGCTCAAAGGCACTGCAGCCGACGATGCGTGGCGCGCCATCGACTTTGACAAGTCGTGGTCGAACAAGCTCTTTGCAGCGTCGTCGAGCTCGGCGTCTGCACCCAAGCTTACGACGACGGGGCCGAGTGACGGCAACTTCAAGTCGCGACCAGGGACCCAAGAGTCCACCACTACGCCGTCCACGGCAACGCACTCTGTGGGCACGTCGCAGGAGACCGACTCGCTTTCGACGCATGGCTCGTCGTTTGACCACTCGCGCACGCCATCAGGCGGTAGCAGCACCAACGACACGAGCTCGCCCTCACCGCCCCGCACGCCCGAGGACGCCCACTCGGCGTTCCTGGCTGGGGCCGACGCCAAGCCGACGCGCTCGTCCCTTGACCCTCCCATCGCCCTCGACGTTCCCATGGAGCAGCAACCACCACCTCCCATCACCCAGCCTATGGGAATCAGCGCGCGTCACTCGCTTGAGCAAACCCTCTTGCCGTATGACACGGGCTACACCGCGCCGTCGACCATGGAGGCGACGCCGTCTGCCTCGTCACAGGTAACCCCAACAAAGAACCTGGACCCGGCGGCGACTCCACGCGCCGACCCCACCGCCCTCGTATCCGAGACGTCCACGCCCAAGGCCGAGACCCCGACGCCGACGCCCAGCGCGTCCAGTCAGATGCTGCTGGAGAAGCCCGAAGCGAAAGAGCTGCCGCGTCGCGAGCACGAGCAGCCGCCACCGCCAGTTGTGCGCGAGCCGGAGCCAGAGCCTCAGCCGGAGCTCAAGCGCCAGCTTGAGCCTGCACTCGCTCCTGAACCGACTCTTGCACTTGCAGTGCGCCGGCCGAGTGGTGCCCGTTTGGTGCACGACAACCCCGCGAAGCCACCGCGCGAGCTGGACGAGCCGAAGGAGCCGGAACAGCTGCCCGCTGCCAAGGCTCCGTTCAGGTGTCGTCCTACCGCACGGCCCCTCATCTCGCAGGCCAAGGTGGTCATGCCGGACTCCAAGTTGACGATCCGCGACCTCACCGAGGACCTTGGGCGCGCACTCGACAACTTCCGTTACCCAACTGCTGGCGCCGGTCCGGAACGCTCGAGCATCATTCGCACAAAGCTGACGTCGCTTGTGCAGGAGATCGATAGACGCTGCTACAGCCGCAGCGAGGAGTCTTCGTACCGCGACCTGCGCGAGCTGTGCTTTGACTGGGCCGATTCGCTGCTCTTCGAGCTCAGAGTTGAGCAGCCGGCCAACGAGCGTGGTGCCTGTCTCGAGGGTCTGGCGGCAGTGTTGGAGAGCCAGTGTCTCTCGGCCGAGTCGCTCCAGTCGTCTCCGTCCCACCAGCACGCCTTCCTCAACCTCATGATGAAGGTCATGAACTTTGTCATGGACAAGCTCGGTGCCAAGGGCGTGTTCCACAACACACTCCTGTTCAGTGGTCGCTTTTTGGTGAGTCACTATCTGACGCATACGCGCTAACTTTTAGGCATTTGCATTCTTCCGCATCCCACACGTCGGTGGCCAGCTGGTGGGTGTGCTTCAGCCGCCCCGTGGGGCGTTGATGCGATTCACGCGGCCAGTGCTCGCGGGGCGCACGGTCCCGACCGAGGCCCAACCGCAGTATCCAGAGCACCTGCGCGCACTGTGCTTTGACGACTCGCAGTCGTACACGCGGCGACTTCTCAGCCTCGACCTGTCCTTCGACTCGGCGGCCGAGAAGGACGCGTTCCACTTCCAGCCAGGCAACTGGCTTCGGCGGTGGCAGTCTGACGACTCGGAGCTCTTCCCAGCATTCTACAGGGCGTACCACAAGCAGCTTGCCATCTACCTTGCCCCAGCGATTGGGTACTACCAGATGCAGAAGCGGCCGATCCCCGCCAGCGTGCTGCTCCGTGCGCCCGGTTACGCGCACCTCGCGACCATATTCGCGCTCAAGTGCCACTCGTACATACTCGGGTCTGTCAACGCTGTCACGACGTCGTCGTCGGCGCAGCACTTTGACGCGACCGAGTCGGCTGGGTTCCGCGGCAGTCAAAAGCCAGCGGTACTGGAGACGGCGAACCGACGCCTCGTCGAGACGCTGTGGATGTTCTCGTCCGCGCCCGTGTCGGTGCCTACGCCCGACAACCTTGTCGTGCAGTGTGATGGCTCGCAGCTGTGGGGCGAAATGGTCGACCTGTGGACCAAGAACCTCATTGCCAAGACGAGCCTGTACGCGCCCAAGGGCGTGTTCTGCCTGTTTGACCTACTCGACGGTCTGGTCGATCCCGTGGTGTGGGGCGACAGCCACTCACCGTTGGACGTGCCCTACCTCATCGGCCTCTTCCGCGTTGTCCTCAACGAGGGCGAGCACGCTCTCACGCTCGTCAAGGTCATTGCGTTCATCTTCACGCACTGGGAGATCCTTACCGCGCGGCCAGAGGACCGGCGCGAGCTGTGCATGGACATTCTGCTCGACAAGAAGCTGTTTGAGCGTCTGCTCCTGTTCTGGTCCCAGTCGGTGCGCAGCTACGTTCTGCGTCTGGTTGTGTTCCGTCTCGGCCACCTCCACACTACCAAGGATGACGGGCTGTCGTACGAGGTCGAGATCCAGTCGGTACGCCTGCTGCAGAGTCGCCTGGACCGCATCAAGAAACGCTACGACGAGCTTGAGCCGCAGTCGCCCGACGTCCCCGACTCGAACTCTTCCCTTACGCCTAGAACGCCTACTACGCCCAGCCTGCCTCGCAGTCGCAGCACCATAACGATGGTCGCCGACTCGCCGCAGGCCCAGACCCGGGCCGAAAGGCTCTTGGCCAGGGATGAGGATGACAAGGACGGCAAGTCGAAGGGCTCGTGGTGGAAGCGCACCCTCGGGATGCAGAAGAAGGGCAAGGCGGCGGCCGCAGCCGTCGCTGCCGCTGCGACGTCGGCAGCCACTGGCGGGAACAAGACGCAGCAGTCAAACTCGCAGCCCGCGTCGCCTGTTGTGACCGACAAGTCGCACAAGTCGTCTGGGTCACTGGGGTCCAACGGCAGCGGGTCGCCGCGCGGCTCGGCGTCAGGCCAACTGCCATCTCCGCGCGGCAACGGCGCCAGCGCCGCCCGCAAGGCGGACGGAACTCCGAGCCTTGGCCCAAGCCTCATGCCGCCCGACATGGGTGCGACGGCGGCGATGAGCTCGGCGCCCAAGGGGGCGCGCAAGTCGCCCCCGCCCAACATCTCGACGGAGGGCGGTCCCAAGCCGCTTGCACGCGCGATCCAGGACGCCAAGGCGGCGCAGTTTGCGTTCGAGTTTGAGCTGCCGACTGCGTCGCCGCTGAGTGACACGTTTGAGGCGAGCCTGAGCAACCCGACGTCGCCACGGCGCAACTCGCAGCCCGCGAGCCCGCGTTCGTCGCCACACATGAGCCACTCGTTCTCCAAGCGCTCGAGTCTACTGCCACCGCAGACGGAGAAGGCGCTCGAGGCGTTTGGCGGGCACACACCCCGCAAGCCCGAGAAGGACCGTGACCCGGGCTACCCCGCCAAGCTGCACGCGTACGCCATCCGCATGCTCGCCGAGCTCGAGGACGCGCAAAAGGAGTACGACGAGTGGTGGTCCGAGGGCGGTATCGGCAAGGTCGACGGCGCGCCCCCGCGTCTTGCCGTCGCCTGGCCATTCCACGAGGGCGAGGACTAGATACCCACCCACCCCACACGCAATGTTGTTACGAGCGTATAACTGTACGAGTAGGAGAGCCTACATACATTCGCATGCTTGCTTAATGGTCCTGTCTTGTTACGGGCCGTCACCCACGCCCACACCACGCCCACGCCTACGCCATGTTAGCCTTACTTATACCTCGTGTTTGTCTGACCATGTATGCACTGCATGCTCCGTGTGAAGAGTGACGAGTGGACAGAGAGTGCTACAGCATGTTGCGATGACGCTGTGAATACGAGCTATGTGAGGTAAGGTATTAGCCAGCTATTAGCCATTAGGCAATCAGGACATAGAGATTTGCTCCCGCTGGTAGCCTGGTGGCGGGGCCAACGCCGTTCCGGCAACGCATACCCGGCGCCCTCACTCGCCTCGTCGTCGCCTCTTTGCCATTTCCCCATCGCCATCGCCAACGACGACAAGGGCGGCAACGACAACGACAGCGACAGCGACACGGTAGAGCAACTAAGAGCCGACTCACACCGACCCAAATCGCAGCGATGCCCAACCCGTGGCACCGCCGCGTGCGCCGTGCGCTGTTCGTCTCGGGCGCCGCGGGCACTCTGTACTTTCTCTTTTCGTACCTGGCCGCGCGCATGCGCGATGCGCGGGTCCGTGCTCTCCGCGAGCGCCGCGAGCGTGAAACGTGAGTGCATTGGGCATTACGACGCCGAGAAGTGTCGTGTGGCTCGTCCCGGCGTCGTGCCGCCCTGTCAGGCGGCTCTGCTCTGGCCTGCAGCTCTGCTCTAGCCTGCGCTGACGGCAGCATCAAAGCCCACTTCACCTCCCTCCTCTCGACGATCAGCTTTACCCTGTATGCGCTGCTGCCGAACCTTGAGCCGCAGCTGTTCGCGGCGTATCCCGTCGAGACAACGTCGCAGGCGCTGCAGGCCAAGTCGAAGGCTGGTTCGGCCGATGCGATTGAAGCCGCCGCGGACGCGGACACAGGCGCTGGAGCCGTTCCCGAACCACCGCAGCGACAGATAACTCAGGACGACAGTGATGGTGGTGTTGGAGCGCTCGGCTCGCCAGCGGATACGGGGACGACTGAGCCGACGCCAGCGAGCACGCCGGCTGACTCGCTCCTCCTCGTTCCGCCCGCCGAGGGCGACGAGCCCGCTGGGTACACTACGGACGCCGGCGCGGCGGAACGTAGTGCCGCGCGCGCACCTCAGCCTGGAACACTTGCGCAGTCGCTTGCGTCCGTCGCCAGTTCGGACAGCTCGACTGACGCCCCCACCGACTCGCACCCCTCTGGCCAAGGCCAGCTGCCGCCGCCGGGCGAAAGCTGGGCGACCGAGTTCACACGCACCACCGCCGACGACGACGTCGTAAGTTTCCCTTTGCGGCGCCTCTGACACACAGCTCACGGCGTCTACCATGTCCCAGGCCATATCGCTCCCGCCCACCGACACGAGCTCGGTGCTCGCATCGCCCCAGAGCCAGCTCAGCCAGCTCGAGTCGTCCCCGCCCCGCGGCCTGACTGCTACAACCCACGCCCCGCCCTCTCCGCCTGCGGCCGAGGCCGACCCGCGCACAAAGAAGCAGCTGTGGCGGGACCTCAAGGTGCAGAGTGAGTCGCACGCCCCGGCATCCGCTAACATTAGGCCTCACCCGCGCATTCTCCACGGCATACCTCGTCCCCCTCATCTACATCCTCACAACATCCCAGCTCACCATCCTCAGTAGGACACGGTACCTCCAGGACGTGCAGCAGGCCAACCGTGCGCGGGAGCGCGAAGCCGAAGAGCGCGCGGCGGTGCGCGCCCTCACCGAGCCCAAGTCGTGGCTGTCGTACCTCTCCCCGAGCACCATTGGTCTCGGCGGCGTAGGGGCGTGGCTTCCGTGGGGGACGTCCTCGCGTGCCGTGGAAGAGGACCCGCTGGTAGCTGCCGAGCGCGAGGCCGAGATTGAGGCGGCCAACTCGGACGCTGAGCGCCTCTTCCTCACGTACTCGTGGTGGCTGCTCAACGAGGGTTGGCGCACTGTCGCGGCGCGCGTCGAGGTTGCCGTCGACCGCGTGTTTGGTGGCCTTGGACTCAAGCGCGAGCTCACGGCGGACACGTGGCCAGCGTTAGTCAAGGAGGTACGCGCACAGGTCGAGACCGAGTACGAGGGCCACGAGCACGGCCACCACCACGGACACCACGGGCACCACAAAGCCGCCTTGTACGACTTTACGCCGCTGTTCCTCCCTCCCACGCCGCTACCGCTTACTTTCGGCGAGTGTCCTCTGCCCGAGAACCCCGAGGACGTGCGTGGCGGGGCACACCTCGCTGCCCTGCTCGCCCAGACGCGCGAGCACGTGTCGTCCCCCGACGCCCGCGCACTCCTCGATACGGGCGTAACGGCCATGCTCGCCAGCCTCACCGACACACTCGCGGACGGCGCAGGCCCCGGCGTGCCAGGTACACGTACCCGTCGCCTCGCCGACCTCCTGCCCGAACTCAACCGCTGGTCCCGCGGAGTGTGGGAGGGTATCCCCGACGGCGGCGTCGAGGCCCTCCTCGCCCTCCCGGACTTTGAGGCCTTTGCCGCCCTCATCTTTGGCGACTGGGCTCCACGGGCGTAAGCGCCGCTCATGCGAGCTCGAGCGACTAGTAGTGCACCGTACGTGCAAGAGGTATGCATGCTTGACTCATCACTGTTGCATACAGATAGGGGTACATGAAGAAAGGGTATAACAATGATGCAGGGTATGTTTTGTGTACGCCCTAGCGCCCTAGCGCCCGCCGAGCGCGAGTTTGATCTTCATGGGCGCGGGGCTCGGGCCGTCGGGCGTCGCGGGCGGCGCGTGCTGCGCGTCCATCTGCGCGCCGTAGCCGTACGGCGTTGGGCCCGCGATGGGGGTAGTGCTCGGACTCGGCGCGACGTTCTGGTTGAATTTGGGGCAATTGCGGTTCGCCTTTGTGTGGCCGTATGCGCCGCAAGCACCGCAGCGGCGCTTGCCGTCCGTCTCGGTGACTTCGGGGAGCTCGCCTTTGCCTTGGTACTTTTTTCGCTGCTGTCGGCGGACCTGGTTCTTCTTCAGACGCAGCACCTCGGCACGGATAGCCTGGATCTTGAGCTCGTCCTCTTCGGCGTTGCCTGTCGGCGCAAGGTGTTCCAGCTCGTCCGTGTACTGCGCGAGCTTGCGCTCCTCCACCCGCCGCAGGTAACTCTGAATCACTGCCTGGTCCTTGATAATCTCCACTGTCGGCTTGCCACGCACAACACGCTTGATGCGCAGTACCTTTTGCGCGCCACGCTCGTTACCCGTCGTCTGGCTCTCACCGTCGAACGAGAACGCGCTCGGCGAGCGCGGGTCGTCCGCCGGCGAGTCAAAGGCCATCGAGCCCGAACGCGAGAACATGCGCGGCGGTTCCGCACGCCCGAACCTTGGCCCCATCGCCGCCGTCTGCGTCACTTCTGGCGCGTCGAGGGTCTCGACGTCGAGCGAGGGTGCAGACGAGCTCGACAGCGCCTTGGCTTGCAGGTCCCATACCTTGCGCTTCTCCTCTTCGTAGATACGGTTCTGCTCGGCATTGGAGATCTTGACCGGCCCTCCGCCGGCTTTAGCCTCGGCTTCGAGCCGGCGCCCTTCCTCAGTTTCGCCCTTGCGCAGGAAGTAGTTCTTCATATTGGTCTTGAGGAAGCTGAAGCCCTCCCCGCGGCCAGTTGGGTCGCCGTCGCCGTGTACTTGCAGCCACGCTTTCTGAGCCTCGGCGCGCTTGTAGTTGAGCGTCGTCGACCACACCGCCAGCCGTTGCTCGACGTCTAATCCTGCTTCGCCCTCGCCAAACTCGTCTTCCGCGTTGCCCTCTGCCGTGCGCGTGTAACCCGCGTCACGGAGGTGCTGGGCGCCCACCTGCATCGCCTCATACAGCGACGCCATCTCGGGCGTCACGAGCGCCTCGACGTCTTTGCGCTCCGTGGGGAAGTCGTAGTTGGGGTTGAGCTTCCAGTAGCCCGAGTGGAAGCCAGCGTCCTTGTCGTACTCGAGGAATTCGTTGCCCTTGATCTTGAGACGCTGGCGCATCTGCAGCTCGGTCTGGTCGGGGAAGTACTTGATGAGACGCGCAAGTTTGACGCGCTGTTTGGCGAGTTCCTTGTTCTTCTTAATTAAGATCCACGCGACGATCATGAGCCGCAGCTTGGCCGTGTTGGTGTTCTTGCGCGCGTGAGGACCAGGTACCTCGGACTCGTTCGGTAGCGTCTGCCCGACAACAAACACGTCCTTGATCTCGCGGATGTAGTAGGACGGGTGGCCGTTGATGGTTTGCCTAATGTCAGTTGCGAATGCGCCGCCCAGCTCACCTGATGACAAGAAAGTCGGTAGGTTCTGGTGTGTGCTTCCAGATCGGCGCGCGGAGGAGGTTGTTGTGAATGACCTGGGTGACCTTGCCCGAGTCGACGTAGCCGAGGAGAAAGGGCTCGGCGTCGCCCACATTGAGGATGCTAGGTTGTCCCAGCTCGAGCTTGGGCACGGTGTCGTCCTTGTCGTCCTTCTTGCGGTAGTAATTGACAATCGTCGTGCCCATGCCGTACCCGCTCATTATAGGGGGATATTCCTCGGAAAACTCTAGGAGGACGAAGGGACCCTTCTCAGTCAGACTCAGGTCCTTGGTCGTCTTGAAGCGCTCGCTTGGGTCGGCCATCATACGGCTCTTACGCTGTGTCGACGCGTTCGACTTGAGCTTGTTGAAACCGAGCCACACGCCCGTTGGAAACTGGAGCGGCGAGCGGTGCCACATTCGGCACTCGTTCTTGTCAAGCGTCGTCTTGTAGTACGGCATTTGCAAGATCTTGGCGGGCGTCGAGTGGAAGACCTCGATAGCACCGAATGTTTGTCGGATGCGGAAACGCGAGGCGCGGCTCGTCTCATAGAGATGGTCGTTGGATAGGTTGAAGGGGTCAAGCTTGCTTGGAGGTGGCGCGAGCTCCGCCGCGTCCTTCTCCTTGGCCGCTGGCTCCTCGGCGTCCTCGTCGTCAAACTCGACTAACTCTGGCGATGCCCGACGCGCATCCCATATGACCTCGTTGATCCAGTCACTCTGCTCGAGGTGTTCGTTGCGCATCTGCAATGGATCGTGTGCATGAGCCTCGTGGTTGCTGTAGTTAGCACTTGGTAGCGTGACGGCATGCTTACAGAGAACACATGACAATGTCATCCTCCCAGCCGGCGAGGTCGAGCGGTTTGTTGTCAAAGACCTCGACGTTGTCGTCAAACCGCACGCCGCGTGGTGGCTGAAGCATCTTGCTTCTTCGTCGCTCGCGCGCCTCCTTGATCCACTCGGGGTCGAACAGCTCGCCGATGGGCGCAAGGTAGTTGGCGTCACCGAGCGTACCGGATCGCAGTGGGGGGAGGTTGGGCAGGAGAAAGCTGAGCGTAGATTGGGTAGGCTGTTTCGGCGTATCGACAGAAACCATGACTAACGTCAGACAAGGTCTCACCACACGCGCGCGACTCACATTGCTCGTGCTGGATGGCCGGGAGGGCAGCCGCAGCAGCGCCGCCAGGCGCACCCATCATGCGGCGCTTCTTGGCTGAGAGGGACGACTCGGCGGCCATCCGGACCGCGGGCGTCTCGTAGAACACCTCGCTCATGCGCAGGACAGTGCCCTTCTTCAAGTCGGGCCAGACGTTGGCCACGACATCGCGACCTTGCTGCTCGATGCGCGCGGCCGCACGCTTACGGCGCTTGGCCTCGCCGCTTGCACCCGTGCCAGCGAGCTCGGCGGCGGCGCGCCGTGCCCATCGCTCCTCGTTGGCCTTGATGACTGCCTGTTCGTGCGCGCGCTGTGCTCGGTCTTCGGCACTCTCGGCAGGCAGCTCGTCGTCGCTCACGTCGTCCATGTACTTTGCGTCGCCCTCCTGCATCGCTGCCTCCATGTCGCGAGATGTCTTGCCCTCCGTCTTCTCCAGGAAGGCGTTAAGCGCGGCGGCATCGACGCCAACCTCGGCCAGGACTGTGCCGAGTCCGAACGACGAGCCGAGCGTGTCATCTTCGTCGACGTCCATGGTGGCTTGGGGGGTAGAGTCGATGATCAAGTGAGATCAAGTGCGGCTAATGTAGGCTGACAACAACCAACAACCACAAGGGCTTGGAGCGTGGATGACTTGTTCATCCCCCCCAGGTATCAACTCGGGCCTTGGAGCGGGCGGGCTTAGGGAATAAAAGGTTAAAAATACTTCCGTCACCCACATGGTTGCACGTGACCCGAACACCTCCCTACCGGCCGTACCTCTGTCTACATCGACTGATCGACGTGTCCTCACGCAATGTGCTTGTTCTCTGTCCATGTCTCCATGATCCATTCGTCTAGTTCCCACTCTGGTCGAGTTATTCTCCCACCCGGTGGTAGCTAGACACCCTCCGCTTCATCCATCTATCCACTTGGCTTGGCCTCTACGTTACTGCCCATCCGGGAGCGACTTCGCGGCCCAGTGGCCTGACAGCTGGGGATTTGAGCGCATGCCAAACCGGGTGACGATACTTCAAACTCTCCTTGCGCTTGGCCTCTACGTTACTGCCCATAACTTTTCAGCTCCGGCTGGGGATTTGAGCGTATGCCAAAGCGCAGAGAGCCCTCCGGTAGTTTGGCGCGTCGAATATTGGTTGCCCATAGAACAACGCCCCGGCCGAGGACGCTCCCGCGGTTTGATCTCGGTAACGGTTATCCGGCGCGTAACCCCCCGGTAACCCCTCCTGGTGTTGGTGCTTTGTGTGCCCGTGCTAGGAAGGGTAGGCGGGGGGTGGTTGTATCTAAAATGGGCGTGTGGGGCTGGATACTAACATCATGGTTGTACATTGCACAAACCCACCTCGGCAGGCTCGTGATTGGCAGAGTTTGGAGGAGGTGCGTAGTCTTCGTCCATCGTCTCGGACTGCGAGACCGAAGCCGGCGTGAGCTTGAGGGCATGACGGCGCGGCAGGCGTTGGGCGCAGTGATACGCTAGAGGAGCTACGGCACAAATCGATGCCGTTCGTGGGCATCGCGCTGGTCAGAGGGCATAACTTGCTCCACCCATGTACGAAACAGTGATGGGGCTCCGCGGGCGCAACGGATAAGCGCCTTAAGCGCGCAACTAGTGGACTGCCCTGTAATGTGGCACCTCTGCGGTGTTGGCTGTGATGTGGCACCTTGCGCGTCACGCATGTATCCACCTCTCAGTGTCGTGGCACGTGATGTGTGGCAACTCTTTGTGTGGCACTGTTGAAACCATCACCGAGCATTCAGGGATCAGTTACGACGGAGCATTTAGCGTTTAAGCAATGATGCATACATACTGGACTCATACTGGACTGTACGGTATCGTAAACATGCAGCACCCATCAGGGCGATCAACGATCAACGCATATCAACGAACAACACATATCAACGATCAACACATGTTAAAGATCAACACATATCAACGATCAACGATCAACGGCACGCAGCGCGCTTTGTCCAGAGCATACATGTGTACACTGTGTGAATACAACATGTCACACCCGGAGGCCAGATGCCACACTCAGGGGCCAGGGACACTTTGGACATCGATTGTGGCACCCACGCTGCCACCCATGTTTTAGTCCGGTATTCATGCATATAGTCCGGAGTTGGTGGCTAGGCGTATTGGTCCGGTTCCACTTAGCACATTCCACACCACACATCGTCGCCGTCTCCACGCTCGACGCGTCCATACCATCACGGGTACTTGCTTCAGCGCTCCATTGTCCAAGCGCACGCATCAACCTTGGGTGCCAGTTAACATTGCGTTTGAACTGGGTCGCACACCTCACAGCTAACCGGCTAAGTGAGGTCAATGGGGTTGTCCCACGAGTCACCGGGCCTCCCTCCAGACCCAGAGCGCCGCTTCTTCGCGAAAGCCTCAGGCGCCGGCGCACGTTTGCGCTTGGAGGAGGCTAGTGCTGGCGGCTCAAGTCTTGGGCGTGGTGTCCGCACCCAGTCGGGCAGAAGTGTTTGCACCAGGCGTGCAGATGGAGGGTGGGTTGCTGGACCGCTTGCTGGACGTCTGAAAAACCAAGTGGTGTTTGCTGGAGGCGCGGGGACAACACTAGGCTTGCCCTTTCCAACGGGAACACGATTGGGGATGACAGCAGTAAGGCTAACAGAAGCGTCCTCGACGCAGTGGAAGCGAGCGGCACTCGGAAGGGTGAGATCGATGATCTCCGGTGAAAGTGAACGCGGGAGCGAACGCTGACGAGGTTGAGGCGCCTGATGAGCAGCTGGTCGAGGAGAGGGCTGTCGGGGTGAAGGCAGGACAGGCAAAGGTAGAGGAGAGGCCGGAGGCTGTCGAGGCGGAGACCAACGAGGTGACCGCGGACGAGGCGACGGCGCGTGGGACAGTGGCGGGTGAGACGATGACGCGTGGGGCAATGACGGACGGGCCGACGACGGACCGGAGACAGCCGAAAGGGGCAAAGGCGCACGACGCAAAGGCGTAGGCAAAGGCAACCTCGGGCGAGATGGCGACGGCGACAGCGACAAATCCCTAAGACGTCCGTTTTTCTGCGGCTGGGCCTTTGACTTCTGCGGCGTCCACGACTGCTTAAAAAGTGGAAAGCCTGGGTCCACAATGGTGCCATTCAAGCCTCCCAGGCGCTCGACAGTGGCGCCGGTTGCAGTAATCAAGTTACACTCCGCGATGTGAGTCATGGCCTTTGACCACTCTGGGACGACCAAGACAGCCACTGAACTCCATGGCGTTGGTCCATAAAATGGGTCGTTGCACTTGGCCCTGTTCAGCCGATTGACAGTTGTTAGGTTGGGCGGCTGCCCATGCGCTAGCATCCGTCCGCCGATCGACGTCGACATGCCAATGTAGAACTGTTTCTGCGGCGATTGGAGCATGTAAAGGCCGCCCTGTGGCTCGCCGTGTGCGCTGGGAAACATTTCGCATACGTCGTCGGCAGAGACTGTGAGGTCTTTTTCACATGCGCTGCGAATGAGTACCAGCGTGGACAACAAAAACTGACCTTTTAAACAATTTGCAGAGCTTGGGCTCCGCGCTAAACATTGCACCGAGAACCATTACGTCGTAACGCACGTCGGTGGCTCGGCTGATCTCGAGAATGAAGTCGTAAGAAAGGGGACGAACCCGACGCGGCCGTGGCTCTTGAGGTGGCCGCCTAAGAACACCGTCCGCATCCAACCGATAGGGGCTGGCCTGATTCCAGGGCTGTCCATTATTAAAGCCGTGGTCAATCACAGGTTGACATTTCCTGGCGGCGTCCTGGCATTCTTGTGAAAGGTGTCCCCACATTGCCTCGATAGCCGTCCTAGTCCGCTCAAGCTCATCCATCACGTCGAGAGGGAGTTCTTCGGGTTCCTCCAAGTCGCTGTCTAGACTTTTGCCGGCCCTCAAGTCGGCGATGAATCCACGCAGTCGCTCGGCCCGTAGCTGGTGCACGATGGGATCCTGGTTTTTGGACGCCGCGTGATGCCGTTTCCAGGCTTGCTCCTGGTGATTAGCGCGGTGTCGCGCTGGTAAATCCCACATACCCAATAATAATTGGAACCGGAATGAGAGCCACTCATCTTGCAGTTGGTTGACACCACTTGGCTGGTAACAGACAGAGGGTAAACGAGGGCAGAAGAGAAGGTGAGGATCGAGGATGAAGATAGCGACGACGAAGGAGCTGGGCATTGGCTTTTTATATGCGTTTTCCGGACAAAGAGTGCGTTCCTTGGGCCTACAACGTACAGTAGGGCAGGCCAGCCAAGGCAAAACGGTCCACGGCGACCTCCTGTACCAGCAGCGAGCTGTACCAGCAGCCAGATCCGAAGGAGTCATCTGCCAAGTCAGGCGTCAGGCGTCGTGAGACGCTCATCTCGCCGCTCACGGATCCACCCAAATCCACAAAGCGCGCCAGTGCCACTTCCCGGAGGAGCACAGTTTTCTGCTGCAACGTTCATTTCCGCTTCGGGCGCTGTTCCTTGAGTCAGGCGGGCTGTGGTGTTCTCGGTTCCTCTGCCCCCTACTTCGACTGTGGCACTTTCCCGGCAGAGCTGTAACCACTTGGGGCAAGCGCACATTGCAACTTCGGCAGCATACGCAGGCCACGCCGCTTCCTGCATGCGCCGCACGAGCGCATGCATGCATGGAACGCGGTGAGTGGACACGAGGATAGCACGAGCGGAAACGAGATGATACAGTGCTTGCTCAAGAACGCACGGGGTCGCACACAGGTGCACAAGCGCAGGAACGCCGCGCGCGTGTGTGTGGAGACGCGCTCTGATCCACTTTAACGCGACGCTCTGGCAATGTATCATGACAGCGCGGCAAAGATCAGAAACGGGTGATACCGGCTACAATAGCCAGTGCGCAAACTGGGATAGACGTCGGGAACAATACGAAGCCCCTGGGGAAAGCACGGGGGCGTGTGTGCCGCAAAACATGTGCCCCAACTCTGTTACAATGGTCAGGTGGCGCCGGGGATGCGAAATCGTTGGTGGCTGCAAGCACGGCTGCGCCGAGTGAAGGCACCGAGGGCCACCGAAGGCGCCAGCACGAGCGCACACAGACCCGGGGAACACGCTCGGGAGCTTGGCGCGAGCACAGGCGTGTGTGTGTGTATGTGTGTGGATGGAGACACGCTCTGACGCAAATACATTGCTGGTGGCAACGTCACGAGCGGGCCGCCGGCATAGACAATGAACAACACGGTACACGCGCCACACAAGCCGGCGCGCAAGCGAGCAAGCCCGATCACCGATATGCAGAGGCAGGCACAGGCGGGTCTGTCAGAGACGTGCTCAAGCCCCCAATGCTGTTCCACACACGGATAGCGGAACGCCTCGGGAGAAAAGCACGGACCTATCGAATGAGATGCCGAACAATGGTTATGTACTTTCGCAACCTGATGAGATGCCGAACAATGATCGCCTCGACTGCCTGGGCTTCAACTAAAGTTTCAGCTCACGGCGGAGCGGCGAGGCGTCGTTCGCCCACTCCAGTGAGATGCTTGTCTGCCGCATACTGTGTTTTGTCCCTGTCATCCCTCGAGCAGACCACGGACCACAACGCCACTTCGGCTGACCAGCTGAGCACGGTTCATGTCAGACTGCGCCCTCGGCAACCGCCGCTCGCAAAGGGAGACGCCTTGTCGCCCAAGGACAGAACAGCCCTCCAGATGCCATTGCCTTCCTTTGCAAACCTGGAGACGCATCTGCAACCCCAGAAGCTGGTCAGCATGACACCTACGACGAGGTACGGGCTGTGGCACGGGGCACCGCTTGTCCCAATGTCGCCTGTGACGCCGTCTCACGCAGGGCAGTACCACAGGCGGAGCTCCCGCCAAGCTACGAAGCCGCGTCATGCAAGGTGTACTGTATGCTCGATGTGTGATAGATACTGTATGCGTACAATGCCATAATGCTAATCTACTGCGCGTAATGCCCCTGACCCGCTCAATCCGTGCCGAGCAATCGTCGGAGCCACCAGCGCGGACCGCCGCCGAGCAGATCATGCCAGAGCGTGTTGGTGACGGCACCGTATATCCAGTCCAGACCTGGATCCGGCTCCTCGCCCCTCCCGATACGCGCCATCTGCCACTCGTGCCAGACCGTAGAGACACCGGCTCCTACGAGCTTGATTCCTGTGTCTGATGTGCGAGCATGGCTGTTCCCGCTAGTCTTGGCGACAGCTCCGTTGGACCCGGCGCCGTTGCTGGCGCCGTCGCCGTTCGACTCCTTTGGCGCTGCCTTGGCTGGCGGCTGAAGGGGCGCGCTACCGCCTAGTAATCGCCGCGCCAAGTCGCCACCGGGGATCTTGTACCCTCCTACTCTTGCCTTGTCGTCTCCGATGTCACGATTGAGGAGGACGCGCGTGGGGAGCTCGGGTATGAGGGCGGCAGGTCGAGCTATGCCCACGAGGTCGGCTGCACGGTTGCGTATTGACGAAGCGATAAGCGCACGATCGTGCAGTCCGCCGGTGAGCATGATCGCTGGGCCTTCCGGACATGGTGGCAGCGTGGGGATAAGTTGCCTGGTAAACGACGCAAAGAGCGCCTCGCGCGCCGACCCACTCGACGCAAAGGCTATGGTCAACATTGTCCAGGAGCAGAGCACTCACCTGGGTTGCCATAGGTGCCACCGGAGATCTCGAGGAGGTCGACGAGCTTCCAGCTCACAATCTCGCGAATGATCTCTGCCGCGGCGTCCTCGTCCAAGCCACCAGCGACAAAGTCGGAGCAGTTGATCTTGAGCGCTTTGACGAAGCAACAGTCGGTGGCGGCGTGGATGCCCGTAAGGATGAGCCACAGAAGATGGAGTCGGACGGGGATGCGCTCGGGGACGCCAGGTAAGCGTCGCGGCCGCGGGTTGGTCTGGCAATAAGCACTTTTAAACACCAAGGGCACTCACGAGAGGGCTCAGGTACTCAGCAAGAAGGTAGCCGTGGGCAGCATGAACCTGTACGCCGCCCCATCCGGCGTCTTCGACGTAGGCTGCGGCATCGACAAACTTGCCGGCGATCTCACACCACTCGGCAGGATCTGTGACTGCACGCGCAGCAACAGGCCACAGGGCGTGTTCAATGACCCAGGCCACAAGGCCGCTGCCGACACTCGGACGCCCCGCCACAGGTGCCAGTGATGGTACCCAGGGAGCACGCGCAAACGAGTACGATGCCGAGCTCTGCATTCCTGCGTGGTTGAGCTGAACGAGTGTGAGCGGCTTGGGCTCGGTCGCGTCGGCCAGTAGCGACTCGAGAAGCTCGTGAAACAGCGGTACTGTATGTGGACTGTCGTAGATCCGCAGATCGTGCGGCGTCGCGGGCTGGGTGGCATCCACTTGGACGTTTCCTGCCGTTAGTCGTGTGCCTGAACATTGACTAGCTCGCGCAGGACGCACCAGTCAACACCACGCCCCAGCCGCCCCGCCCCCAGCGCCGATACAGCCGCCGGTGTCGTCGCCCAGGCAGTCCGCCCTGCAAGCCTTCCTCCATCGCGGCCTGATGTCAGCGCTGATCGACCAAGCCGGCCCACTTGCCGGGTGAACGCCATCGACAACGTACCTTGACAAGGCGGTTCGGCACAACGATGCCATTTGGCAGTGTGATTGGCGACTCGATGAGGCTGATGTCGTCTGGAGGGAAGTGATGTGCGCACATTGCTCGTGTGCAGTTGTTTGTGATGAGCAAGTGCGCAGTTGCAAACAGCCTGGTGGCGTTGAGGATGGGCTGAGGAGTTGAGTTGGTAGGCCGTAGGGTCTTGGAGCTCCACACGCGCGCCGGCGCCCGCGCCAAAACAAATCACACGTGACTTCTTAATACTGACTATAAATATACTTGATAAACGTAGGGCATACTGTATGTACGTTCAGCGCCCGTGCGTACTGAGTACGAGTGTGTGCGTTTGTGTATGCACACGCATACATATGCGCTTGCCAATGTACTGTACTACTGGCATATGAAGTCAGTTCTATTACCAGACTCGAAATGACCGGGGGCGGCTAGGTTAGCAGTGTGCTGCTGGCTGAACACAGCGTGGGGCATCACTTTAAGAAATGCTCCTCGGCGTGGGGCAGAGCTGTTTTTTCATCGCAAAACTGTCGACGAAATCTCAAAACCATGAATCTGGTCGTGCCTGGGACAGATTACAGCATGGTCACAGCCGACACAGACCTCTTGTGCGCCATCAACGTCCTGTGCATGATGCAAACGCCATTGTCTAGCTATATGCACCATTGGAATACACAATGCCGCACTCTGACATACAGTGCGTACATCAAGGCATAGCCCATTTGGAGTCATGACTGATTCCCGCTTGACTGCGCCACCCAGCGCGGCGCCAGGTACAATACACCATGTGTGCGCGAGAAGGAATGCAAACGTGCTCATGTGGGCGAATGTTCCACCGTGCGTAGCAGCTGTTGCAGGGACTTTTTCAGAGTCAGTCCCCCTGGAGGCGCTTTAGCGTTCGCCACCGGTGCGGTAATGTGCATCTCACGTCTCCTCTCTGCATTGACCGTCGGTCTCGATAGCCGCCTCGTGGAAACAGCAACAGACGCATATGCCCCCACGGGAAGGAGACAAAGAAGAGCAAACGCACAAATGGTCCGTGCTGTCCAAGGAATGACTGACAAGGAGAGAAAAGCATGTGTTGTTCGGCCCTGGAGAGACGACGCAAGGGCATGATGCTTGAACCTCCAGTAACTTTAAATCTGCTCTAACGGTGGAGCGAGCCGTCTAGAATGAACGGGCCGCTTGGAAGCCTGCTGTTCTGGTGGCGCGAGTGGCGTGAGCTGTTTTTCGCTATTCACACAACCATTGACAACGCATCGAGTGTGTCATCTCCAAGGGCCTCGGCGTTACTGCTGAGAGAGGGCGAGCAATGAAACCTTTGGGGATTACTGCCCGTGCAACCGCTTGACGCCTCAACACTGATCGTTTCAGTGCAAAGTTAGATGCTACTGTACTGCACCATCATCAATGCGCATGCACACAAGCGCACCCGCCACCGGTCTCAACGAGATCAATGCCATTGTCACTTAGTCGCCAATGCTGCGCGGCCATCCTTTGAGAGCAGCCTTTCTTGAGCATGCTCTACATATAACTGTGCGGGCCAAAAGATGTTGTCCTCTCATGCCCATTTCGTCTTTGACCTTGCTGTCCTTTCTGCCTCTCTTTGAACAGCCTCTTACAATGGCCAAGGGCAAAACTCCAGCTCGGCCAATCTCCCAGGCTCGAACGGAAGCCTTGAATCGTCTGACAACTGTTATTGTTAGTATCGTTAGCACCAAGTGGGGTGTCGCTAATTTCAGGCGGATACAATCAAAAAGGAGACCCATCACCGGCTATCAAGACGGGATAGGTGTGACCTCTGCCGCGAATACGAGCTTTCTTGCCTAGTCAGCAAGAATCTAGACGTTGTGAAAGCAAACTATCGACAGCGGGCGTGCCTGTCCTGCCAAACCTTGAAGGAAGTTTGCTCTTTTAGGTCCCAAGCCGCAGTCTCTACCCATCGTGCTCGCACAGCGCTAAACACGTTATCAGAGGCCATTGACAAACTTGGATACGACCAAGAGGAGCTCGAGGCGGAGGCCGACGTTGAAAGTGTCCTACAAGACGCACCGTTAGAAGACGTCGAGGCACAGGTGGACCAAATGGTAAACAATGTCCAAGAGCTTGCGGAGGACGTGGGCAATGCAAAAACACGGCAAGAATGGAGGGCGGCAATGGCTAGGTTTATGAGCCACGGGCACGACTTACTGCGTAATTGCGGCATGCGGACGGAGGCCCACGAGCGTCTTGACCCAGAGGGCGGTGACTAGTAAATGTGAGTTTATAGTGAGGTGTCGAGTGACCATTGCAAGGGCTAATGTCAAGAATGAAGCAAGGGCTCAATCTCGAACACCGGACTTTACGAGCTTCGCTGAACTTCCCCGCTTGTGTCAACAGTATATCAACTATCACTACCATTACATCCGCGTTTGTTTGATCATGCGTTTTGTTTGCTGTACCACTGCACGTTGCATTAAACTGTAGAAGATTATGACATTACAATTGTGATTTGCTCTGTACATCCTCCGGCCCGTTGCTCCAGGCGTTTGCTGCTAGACACCAAAGCAGAAAGCTTGAACAGCATGGCGTGAACATCCCAACAAAACGCAGGGTTGTTCCGTCGTAAAGACTGCGACCAACAAGGGCCATGAGTACGTAGCCCAAAGATTAGTTTGGCGAGCGAATTTACTGTAGTATTCAATGAGCGTGAGGGGCGGCAGCTGAAGCTCATCAAATAGCCGATAACCTCAATTGCCTGAATGTGCTCTTTATGCTGTCCTTTGATTATGCGCCAGTACAGGTCTCCTTCTCAAAGGGACAGTTAGAAGCAACTGATGACTGAGTGTCCCGACGATGGGTATATTCACCGGAACATCATGAGGGTCATACGGCATCCCAAAGGGGAATATTCAAGACTACAGACCTAATCATACTATCAAAGCGCGCCGCAATTGAATTGAGATTGCTGTGAGCAATTGGCGAACACCTGAGCCTCTTTCTAGAGAGCAAGAACAAGCCCAGCGGCAGCAACAAGCAAGCCCATAGGCACAGTCCGGGCGCGTGCGAAGGAGGGTGTCTGCGACGGCGTCGGTGTGGCGGTCGCCTTGGCGCTGGTAGCCTTTTTGGTCGTGCTTGAAGTCTTGGAAGAAGTGGTGGTTGTGGTGGTCGAGGTCGACGGGGCGGTTTCGGTGGGCGTGGCTTCCTCCTCGGCCGCAGTCGTAGTCGTTGTCGCGGGTACCGCTACCACCCAGCCGCCAGCTGGCACATTGGTGGCTGTGGCGTCGCTGCTAGTGGATGTTCCCGGTCCAATGTGCGGACGTTCTGCGCATCCCTTGGAGAGAGTTTTGAAGGCGCTGTCAATGGCACCAAGCTCACCCGTTGTGGCGCCCTGCTCCGCGGAACAAGAGCGGCAGGCGGCGTATCCATTCTCGCCGGCTCCCTTGGCGTCAGCACTGTATCTCGCACGGCGACACTCACAGAGCACACTTCACCGCACATCCAGTGGTTCGCGTTTGCGGCGCAAGTGTTCCACATTGTGTCAAAGTCATTGCAAATGTTGGCGCAAGGTGGTAGCACGGCGAAGATAGGGCGAGGTGCGGCTTCAACCACGGGCTCTCCCTTTGGTGGAAGAACGAAGGGGGGCTCGCCGAATCCCGAATCAGGCATGAATGTTCCATCCGAGACTGCGTCAACCGGCTTCGGAACAAGGACAACGTTGTTTGGCTCAGAAGGCGGATTTTCAGGCGTGGCCGGCGTCTTTGCAGGCAGTCCCCAGGGAGTCGTCGTGGTGGTGACGGTACGCATGGGGCCGCCAGGACCGCCGGCGAGGGCGTTGTTCAAAACGTCGAGGATTGCAGGGGACATTGTGGGCTTGCTGGCAAAGAGCAACGGTGGTCAGCTCTTACTCTTGAGCTTTAAAGAGCTGCGGTCGCCATGGTCAGCCCTCACCTTGGCCTTGATCCGGTGCAACGCAAACAAACGCAACGCGCGCTCTCAACGCACAGTCCTCTCGCCCACGCGCCTGGGCCGGTTGGCGTTCCGACCCCCGTGTGCACGCGCCCCCGGCTGAAGTGGGTAACGGGTGCCAACAACAGGTTGCTCCACGGGGCGTCGGGCAATGCCGGCGCTATGACTCCCTGTGCGAGCGCCACTGACCTCATTTACACCCTGTCATGCCGCTGCCATCAGCTGCTTCATTTGGACCGGCTTATGGCGGCTCGTGCACAAGCTGACGAAGCGTTGTTGTTTCACCTCGAGCACTGATGTTGTCCTTTCTTGGCTTTTGCAGTGGCGACATGCGTCTTGCCGCAATCTCAAACCTACCCACGCGGCCGCATCACCAGTACATACAGTACACCAGCTCCAGCCAAAACCATTGCGGGGTGGGGGGCAATCGCTTTGTTGTCATGGACAAACAGCAAGCACTAAAAATAACATGCATCACAACACGGGTCGCCCGGGTAATAACGCTAAACCTACTGCAGCTGAGCGCGTGATGCGCACAGCCAACAAACTACAGGATGGGACGTGAGAGGCTAGAGCACAAAGCTGAGAGCAAGCGCAACGGCGGTGCCGCCAAGAATGGCAAGCGGCGCAGCGGTCTGGGCGCCCGAGTTGTGCTTGGTGGGAGGAGGGGGATTGGCAGCCGCTGTGGCAGTGGGAGTTGCTGTTGCTGATGGTGTACTAGTAGTGGAAGTCGAGGCTGTGGAGGTGGTAGTCGCCTGGCGTTAGTCTGTGTTAATATCCGCCTGACGTACCTGAGCGGTCGTGGTCGTCGCAATGGAAGCAGGCGCCTCTACCGCATATGCGAGGCATGCAGCATTCACATGCTGAGCAGCGCCCGCCAGTTCATCGAGAGAAGCCTGGTCCACACCAACAGACTCTTGGCACTTTGCACACCTGGTGAACGCCGGAAGGACCTTGCCCTGTTTGTCAGTAAGAGAAACGAGAGAGTAGGGGATGGGAGGTGCTGAAGCGTCCACTGCAGCAATCTTGGCAAGAATGATGCAGTCCGTGCGCTGAGCACACAGGGCCCCGGTCCTGTCGCTCATGTTTTCAAGGGTGATGCCTATCGCGCAACACTGTACTCACGTTGCAAACGTCCTTGCAGCCCTCACCAAAGACCTGGTTGCCGCAATCTTTCCACTGGTTGACAATTTCAATGCAATCGTCCGCGCACTGAGTGGGGACACTGACGCTGTCGTGGGCGAGAGCGCCGATGGCGGTGGCTGAGGTCAGCGCAGATCCAAAAAGGACAAAGGGATAGAGTGGGGCAGGGCATGGGGCGCGTTTCGCGCTCCGCTCAGACACTGATAAAGGAGGCACAAATCGTCGCCATGCGGGGACTGCTTCCTGAAATTGTCAACTTACCAAGGAGGAAAAGGTAACGCATGCTGGATGTGCAGTGTTGGACAAGGACCAGAGAGCGTGCTGAGTAGGGCGCGGTACAGTAAAGGGGAAGACGTCAACGTTGCAGCTGCCTTATATGCCTAATCTCAACAGCATGTGATGCTCACTTCCTTGTGGTCCGCCCTGTTTGCGTGAATGATGTCTGTAAATGACGATGAAACCGGCAGTGTCGAGGCCTAAACGCTTGGACCTCTGTGCTGTGCCACTACTCTGCCCTGTGCTGGGTCCCCGGTGGGTGCGTAGCCGGCGGTGCCGAGACAATACTGTACACAGAGCGCCAGGTGTGCTTAGCCAAGCCTTCTGTAATGTCCTCTCCAGCGCGCCGCGGCAGGTGATCACTCGAGTTGTGCATGTGCTTGTGGCGGCATAGCCCCGTGCACTCTTGGCCAACTGTCAGTGGGGTGTGGGATGGTCTACAGGCAGTACCTGCAGTTGACTTCGCGAGCACGCAAGGACGTCATGGCATGCGGCGGAAAGAAAGAGCGAACAGGCCATGCACCGCAAACGAATCCGTGACAAAAGGATGCAATGTCATCAGCAACGTTGGCACCAGGCCTAGCATAAATACTCTTTGCGGAGATTGAAGTTAGACGAGCTCGGACCCCGTTTTAGAATTTGCTATGATACATACTCTACATGCTGTGATCAAGTCGTGTATTCTCTTCCTAGCACAGCAGGCTAGAGACCAACGGCAATGGCCAAGGCGGCTCCAAAGAGATATGGCAATGGCACCCCGACCTGGACAAGGGGCATTGCGCCGTTGTTGGGGTCGGTGGAGTTCAATGAAGTGCCAGGAACAGCGCCCATAACCTGTCCATTGTAGAGGGTCGGATCCATAGCCACACTGCCGTCTGGCAGCACTGTGCCGGGTTGGGCCACGGTACCGTCTGGCAATGTGGTGCCTTGAGGGGCCACAGTGCCGTCTGGCATGACGACCGTGCCGCCTGGCACTGTGGTTGCCTCATCTCCCATCAGCTCGGAGCCATCTCCAATGCTACCGTCTGGCATCATGACGTCTCCTGGCAAGCTGTCATCGGACACGGTGCCGTCGGGCATAGGCGTTCCAAGGCCGCCTGTCTGGGGGTTAGCCAAAGGGTCTGCGCCAAGGTTTGGGTCTGAGTAAACGCCGTTGTTTGTCACGGCGTTCGGATCTTGGACGACGTTGGAGTCTTGCACAACGGTGGAGCCTGGAACAGTGTCCGGCGGCGTAGCACCTGGCGTGTAAGAGGTTGGGTTGCCGTTGGGGTCTACGGTGTTGGGCTGTCCGGGAATTGCTCCAGGCATAGGCGTTCCACCTTGTTGGACTCCAGGCATGGGAGTTCCACCTTGCTGAGCTCCAGGTATGGGCGTCCCACCTTGCTGGACACCGCCCATAGGCGTTCCACCTTGCTGGACTCCGGGCATGGGTGTTCCTCCTTGCTGGACTCCTCCCATCGTCGTCCGACCTTGCTGAATCACAGGAGTACCGTCGTCCACGTCAAAGTTCTGCGGAGTCTGGGGTCAGTTTCACATGTTTCGTAGTTGAGGGCTTACGGGCTCTTGGCCGTTGCTGTTGCCAGAGTTGGGCATTGGCGTGCCCTGTTGAGACCCAACGGGGGGCGCTTGTGGCTCTGGCACTTGAGGCCCAGTACATTGCTCTACCTGCCCGAGGTCCATGCATGCGTGTGCGAGTTGTTTATTCGCTGCGGCAAGTTCATCTAGTACATCTAGCGATGAGCCGGCATGCAGCTCGCATGAGAGGCACTGCGAGTACGCCGCAAGAGCGCCACCCTGTATCGTCAGCTTTGTCTCAGGGGCACCGCTAAGTGAGCAGAATGCGAAAAGTTCGGCTGAGCAACGGACGCGTGACACAACCGCTTCCACCACTAGACACAATGAGTTGCGAAGCGCTCGTACGATGTCGATGGATGGAGCGGGCTCGCTGACACGAGGCGGCAACCTGTATGTACCTCTGTGCGAAAGGCACTGCTCGACGCCGCACAACGCCACTTGTCCACGTTCTCTTCAAATCACACCCGACAGGTCGGCACTGACAGCTGCGCCCGGTTCGCCAACGGCGCAAACGCCTTGGCATCCAAACTCACATGACAGTAGTCCCGGCATTCATCCTTGTTGGCGTCGTACCCGCAGTTTATCCAGGCGTCGACCCAATCAGCGCAATCTGGCTCACATGGAAGAGCAATCGAGGGATGAAGCGAGGTGTCACCGGGCGTGGCCGTGCCCGGGCCACCTGGCGTTAGCGGTTGGGGTCCACCACTGACCGGGTCGCTGGTGCCAGGGTTCTGCGGAGGATACGGGGGTAGCCAAGGGTCGACATAAACTGGATCGGTCTTTGGAGGGCTCAAAACGACGTCTTGGGACGGCACGGGTGGCGCCGGTTTCTGATCGACGGGGATCACAGCTGGAGGCTCCGAAATTGGTGTTGGGCGAAGTTCTGGTTCAGGGCTGAACGAAACGCTGTTGTCGACATTTGCGTCTGTTGTAGACTCTGAGCAAGCCTCCGTCGGCGCCACCAACGCGCTCAACAACAGCACCACAAACACTGGCGGGGACGTACCCAGCATTGAATGAAGCATGGTGAATGGCGAACGGGGGCGAAAGTGGGGGGGCCGTCAGTCGTGCGAAAGGAGTCTTAAATTATCAGCTCACAACATCACCCCCGTGTATCATGATGATCACAACCAAACACTACAACATCAGTTAATCACGATGACCATCAGCTAGTCGCACCAAAGAAGTTGGGTTCATATCATGATTGGAGGGCACATAGTCCCCTCCTTTCGTTGCCGCCGAACTGCCCGTGCTTGCCGTCGCTAGTATCCTCTACCCTGGCGGCGATCAAGGAATCGTTCCTAGTGGCGCAGAAGCCCCCGTCGAGAGATGGCGAGAAACGCAGAAAGGCATTGTTTAGAGGCCAAGGCTCAGAGGGCAAAGCGGAGGGGCGAAAGCTTATGCAGAGACGCACCTAGCGCCATAGAGATAAACGTCGCTTCACCAAACAGACATGCGTGTGCGTATACTGCTGCAACAAGTACAAAGAGGTGCATGGGGAGCTTTGTCCTCATCCCCACTCTCTTTTTCTTTCCTTCCCAACGTCCTGTGTCATGAGCGCGGCGGTCAACAACTCCTTCGTCGCAGGTCTTGAGGCAATAGATCGCAAATCCTACAAGCATGTTTTTCTGACCAGGTTTGCAAACCCGTATCATGACCGCTGCTTGTCCGCCGCCGGTAACGCCGAGGAGTATGCCAAACTCCTCGAGACAGCTATTGCCGAGTTCTATGCCCCGACGCTGTTGAGTACAGAGCAAATTAGGTAAGACTGACCCGCAGCTTCAACTCCAAACTGACTGACCCCCAGTTTCAACTTGTCTGCCGCGCATGCCTTAGCCCGAGACCCCAAGTACCGCTCCTGCAACGCTTTTGACATTGCCCGACTAGTGTGGTTTGCCAGGTCACTACCACACCTTCCCAACCTTGATGAGGTGTTGACGTTTGTTGAGACGGTGCGACGACACACCAAGTTCAAGCCGTTGACCCCGGGTGAAACCGCCGCAATGGAGGAAGTCGAAAACGGTGTACATGAGGAATTCCTCAAGACACAAAAGGGGAAAAAATACTACTCGGAGGAGGAGCAGGAACGGCGCGCGACGTCGCTGCATTTGCTTATGCAGGTAGGTGACAGTACAGCTCAAGCTTACCCGTAGCTGCTCAAGTGGGGGCCGGACGAGCTGTTCACGTATAGCGTTAGCGTCGATGGCATCGAGAGTAAGAGCGACATTGACTTTGTCCTGTACCTCGCAGGATTCTGTTCAGGTAAGCGATATATTCGAATCTGTCTGACCGCTGTGTGGGCAACGCGTCGCATGGGCTGCGGGCCTGATCGCGGGCAAAGGGGGGGCTATCCCCAGCGAGAGTTGGCCCGCACGACGGGCAAGAAGCTGTTCGAGTCAATTGCAAATGGAAAGGTCTATTGGGTCTCGATTGATGCGCGACCCACGTTCAGCAGTGGTGATTCCCTTTCTGCGGTTGACCGTGCGGCAGTAGAGGAAGCCCTCCATGCTGTGTGTGAAGTGAGTACTGTGTCTTCCTGGAGGGCATCCTGACGCACAGGACCTCGGCTGCACTCCTAAAGAGGTCAGCCAGCTCTTGGCCGCAAAAGGGGAGGCACATCAATACATCGTTGACCATCTGTGTACGTATCATGCCACAGAGAGGGCTGACGGCAGATTCACAAGTGCAGGGGTCCGAACAGGCATTGTGCCTAAGCAAAGGCTCACTCATTGCTAAGTGCCGGTCTTTGGCTGTGTCAATGGCTGCCCGAACCGAAGGCGCCGGCCGCTTCGGGCAGTATTGGAATAATGAGGAGCGCGCCATTGTCGAGGAGTTCCACAGGACGGGGGGATTCCAGACCCGGACGTGGGTCAAGAACCTTGAGCCTCTGCTTCCTGGACGCACGCCGGCGGCACTCCACAAGTTCGCGCGTGAGAACGGCTACAAGAGCGTTGGACCATCATAATTGTAAAGGCGGCACGAGTCGTGCGGTTCAGCATTATGTATCAGTCGTGGACTGTTGAGTGAGTCATGAGAACAGGCTGGGTTATCACTGCATCGCGCCAACGCCTTGGCTTTGAATAGGGCGATTGCAATCGATAGCGCAGGAGCAAGGACTACAACTCAAAGCCGCCGTCAAGGTCGCGGCGCTTTGAGTACTTTGCCATGCTGGGACCTGATTTGCGCCGCAGACGGGCGCTGACCTCCTCGGCGCCCTCGAGCACGCGCAGGATGTTTCCGCCGGCAAGCTGCGCAACCTGGTACTTTGTCCAGCCGCGGCGGATGAGCTCGGCAATCTGCGTTAGCTACCGCAAGCAAGTTGGCCTCCTCACAAGGTTGGGATACTTTGACACGTCTTCGAGGTCTTTGGGCACCTTGTCGATGCCATCAAAGTCCGAGCCAATGCCAACGCTACGGTCAGATCATGTAACTGTGCCGACGTACTGGTGGTGGCCCATCTTTTTGGCAAGGTACTCGATCTGGTCAGCGATGGATGCGACATCCACCTTGTCCGGCGTGGGGCTGGCGAACACAGGATAGAAGCTTGCGTGAGCGCGTGCATTGGCACAGGACTCACTTGACCATGACGACGCCGTCGGTCTTGCCCTTGCCTGTTCCGATCATGTCGAGGATGTCGTCAGGGACGTTGCGGCTGAAGGGGTTGAAGTGGCGTGCGGCCGAATGGCTGAGCATGATGGGCGCCTTGCTGGCTGAAATCGCCTGACGCGCCGTGTTGTCCGACACGTGCGACAGGTCAATGAGCATGCCGAGGCGGTTCATCTCGCGCACGAGGTCGTATCCAAACGGCGAGAGACCTCCCCACGTCGCGTTCGGCGCCGTGTCGTAACCACCAGAGTCGGCGAACGCGTTGTTGCACGAGTGTGTCAGAGTCGCGTACCGCACGCCGAGGTTGTAGTACTGCCGAAGAACTGCCGTCAGCCCGTGTGCTGCCGCCATAAGGCCGACTCACCGCCGAGCGAGTTGCCCAGTTGATGCGCGCCCTCGATGCCCATAAAGCTGGCCACCTTGCCCGTCTTCATGGCTGCCCGCGCCTCGGCGGCCGTCGTGACGTACTCAAACACGTCAGAGTACTTTGCCATGAGGGTCCGGGCTACGTCAATCTGCTCAAGTGTGTCTGGGTAAGCTGCCGTCCCCGGCGCATCGCATCACATACCACGGACATGGTGACTGGGATTGAGAAAGTCGGGTCCGTCCTGCTCGGCATGACAGTCGGTGTACACGGACCAGAAGAAGCCTCCGAGGTGGCCCTCACGAAGACGGGGAATGTCGACATGTGCGGGCTGGCGTGAGCCACGTCCATCCGGGATCACTTACTCCCTTCTTGCGCAGGTCAACCTTGCGCACGTCGTTGCCGTACATTGCACGCATAAGGATGGGGAGGTCGATGTGGCCGTCGACAATGGGTGTACTGGAGTCAGCCAAGCGTCTAGGACAAAGCTGTACCGAGAGAGCCATTGCTTGGCCAGCTTGACCGGGTCTTTGGGGTCGCGTTCGCCGAAGAGCAGAACACCAATCGTCGCGAGGACAAGCACGATCGGCACAAACAGCGTCACGATGCCCCGCGCGCGCCGGCGTTCCTGAGGCATGCCGGCTAGAGTATCCTCCGGCGTCTCGGCCCGTGGTAAAAGCGGGCGCGACTCCTCTCTCTGAGTCGACATCGTGTGGATTGCAAAGGATGTTGTGGACGACAAAGTCGACGAGCACTGTTTGCCCAATCTATGACATCGTAACCGCGTGCGGCACATGACCGGATATGGCCGGTCCCGAATGTCTCCCGCCAGAACCAGTAAAGCGGAGATTCGCCTTGTCTCCGTGCACTGTTTTTGCGTTTTTGCCTGGTAGAGGGGACAACCCGAACGTTATCACTATCAACACCTCCATGAGTGTGAGTATGCTGCAGCGTGAGCACTGCTGACATTAGACGTCGGGAGCAAGCAGTAACTGGGAGAAGCTGAAGAAGGTGGGTGAATGACGAGTGGCATCGGCGCTGACGGCAGACGCTGCCGAGCGACACGCGGCGGAGCGTCCCGGCGAAGAAGCGGCAGCGTCGGGGTGGTGGCGTGGGGCAGTATGCCGCCCGTGTGGAGCAGAACGGGGAGAGCTCGTGAGCTTTGAGTCATACGTTTGGGAAGCTGACCCCAGCTCCAGCGCGAGCGAACGGTGGGCGGCTCGGGGCGAGCGCGCACCCACGAAAGCAGAAGTCGTCGTCCTTCCTGTGCCGAGCGACAACCCCATGCTCCCCGAGCTCCGCTTGATGGTAGAGGGCAAGGCGGTGCTCACCGATGCGAAGAAGGAGTGAGTTTAGCTACACCGGGGGAGTGTGTAGCTGTATGAGTGCAGTCGTATACCCTCTGTTCGCGTCTCGTTCCAGTGCTGACGGCAGACCTGGTAACTACGTCGCGATCGACTGCGAGATGGTGGGCCTGGGGCACCTTGGAGCAGAAAGCGCCCTTGCCCGTGTATCTCTGGTCAATTACCACGGGCATGTCCTTCTGGACACATTTGTTGCCCCCCGCGAGCGCGTCACAGACTACCGCACGTGGGTGTCTGGCATTCGCGCATCGGATCTTCTCGGTGCGCCGACGTTCGACACCGTCCAGAAACAGGTAGCAGCACTTGTTGAGGGCCGCATCGTCATTGGGCATGCCATTGAGAACGACATGAAGGTGAGTTGTACACAACTTGACGGAATTTGTGTTGCAGGGCTAACCCCAGGCTCTGCTTCTCTCCCACCCCGCGCCGTACGTCCGCGACACGCAAAAGTGCCGGGCACTGCGGGAGATTGCCAAGACCAAGCTTCCAGGTCTGAAACGGCTTGCCGAGCTCGAGCTGGGTCTCAAGATCCAGGCGGGACAGCACTCGTCAGTGACGGACGCGAGGGCCACCATGGCACTGTACCGCCTTCACAAGGGACCGTGGGAGGCGTCGCTGCGCAGCGTCATGGAGGCGTACGCGCGCAAGACGGGCACAGAGGGACCGGTTGGCGTGGGGAGTAGGAAGAAGCGCAAGCGCGGCGACGGCGACGACGACGACAAACCGCCGCCCGGTGGTGGCAGACGCGGTATCTCTTCGGGCCTCAGCGTCGTCGTGCGCCGCTACGGCAAGAAGGTCGAAGCTGACCAGCCGCGCCGCCGCGGACCAGCGCCCGCGTCTGCTCCGCGCGCAGCCGGTAACTGGTGGGAGGAATCTGCGGGATAGCGCATCACTATAGACAATCTCGGTGTACCTGCTCTTTACTGTACTCTGTACTCTGCATGTGATACATACATAGGTGCTACATGGTGGGGGACGCGTCAGTGGTCGCGACTAGTGTACTTGCTGCTGAGGCGTGCGCAAGAGTTCGGGAGCGGCGGGCGGCGCGTTGTCGGGTATTGGTGGAGACGGCGTGGTCTCACGTCGTGGCCGTTTAGCTGATCGCTCGTCTGACTGCTCCTTCACTTGTGCGCCCCCAGACTGCGTGTCGGGAGTCACGGTCGCGTCTACGGGGAGATACATGTCGAGATGTCGGCGGACGAGGTCACGCACCGCAGCTTTGGCGACGGGCGCGCTGTCAATGGTCTGCCGGAGGGCGAAGTAGACGCCCTTGGTAGTTGTGCCGAAGATGGGCGTGAAGGAGGGATCGTCCCGGGCACAGCCACGCTCGCCGAGAAGGACCATAGTCTGTTTCCGTACGATCTGTGGTTAGTTGCGCAGGCATGGGACACACTCACCGCCTTGTTGTCCTGGAGCTGCTGCGAGCCGCCGTCGAGTGCGGATGCGAGCGACGGCGCGAGGGAGGGCGCGCGTGTGGGCCTGGCGCTGGAGGCGCGGGAAGGGGGCGGCGCCGAGCCAGCGGCACTCGTTGTACCAAAGATGTCTCCTGCTGCCTCCTCGGAATCGGGCACGATACGTCCTCGCCGGCGCGCGGCGTCCGCCTCTGCAACCCCTGTATCCCTACGCGCCCGCTTTTCGCCCCGGCGCCCAGGCGTATTACGCCCCGGCGCCGCGACAGGTGGTGGGCGATGCATGGCGGAAAGAGAGGCCGCGCGTGTAAACATCCCGCGTGCGGGCACTGGGCGTGTCGTCGTCACCTGACCTGCGCCGGGCGGCGCGCGCGGAAGGGGCTCGCCAGGCCGTACACGCTCGGGAGGTGGCGGAGGACGTTTCCGGCCTACACGTAAGCGGAGAACACCGTCGGCCGTGTGCTGGCCATACACCAGCACAGTGCCGGCGTCTACGCCCTCGTCGCCGAGCCCCAGCACAACGCCCGATGTGGTGCGGCCCAAAGGCGTGAGTTGTGGTGATCGGCACAGGATGCCGGTAAAGAACGCGGAAATGAGCGGCGACGCCACGCCCCTACTCCGTCAGCGCGGTTAGCTTGCGCCTACTCACATGTGCACGTCGTCGCCTTCAATCACGTCCGTGTCGCTCAGAGTCTCCACGCCTCGGACCGAGACATATCGTCGTCCGCGGAGGGACTCAAGTGACAAGCACAGGTCCGCGTCGACCGGTAATGCCGGGTCACTGCGACCCGGCGTCGGGGGCGCAAAAGCTGATGCGGCAGAGCCGGATACCTCGCCAGGCGTTCCGTTGACAAATGCCAGTTGCGCGAAGAACGTAACGCCTGCCGTCAGCGCCAGAGTAGAGGGGGAGGGAGAGACTTGCCATCCAAGCGCCATCCGTCCGGCCCCACTTCAAGGCCGCCCCGCCACAGCATACGCCATGGCGGCTTACGCCCCTCGGGCGTCGTTGCGGCCTTCATCTCGCAAGAGGTGTGTCCCGCATCGCCCGTGCTTGGAGACACGACTCCCTCGCGCACAGGAAGCAGCGTCGCGCGCTTTATGGTCTTCGATGGCGTGGCGCGCGCAAACGGGTTACACTTGCTCGGCGACGGGTCGCCCCGCGCGCCCGACGCGTCCAGGCGCGCGTTCAGGCGTGTGGCGGGGCTCAGCGCCGTCATGGCGCGCTGGTAGGTTGGAGAATGGTGACAACCGTCGTGTGATCGCGACGGCGTCATGTTGTTCGCGTTTGGGTCAGGGCAGGCGCGCGAGCCTAACACGTGAGTCAGGCACGGTTAATTTAACTACATTGTGGTAAGCACACTTGACATCCGGAGGTAATCATAATTGAACATTGTCAATATGAACATTAGATTAGAACGAGGTCATGTTGGTTGTTGATGTGCAATGCACTGAGTATCTCGGAATGCATTTGCCAGTGCCTCTCAAAGGCGCAGACCTGCACAATGTTGTTGATCGAATCTTGTGCTTTCGAACGCGCTGCGGGCTGTGTCGTAGCACTGGTACGACGTGAACACACGACACAACACTACATTACATGCACGATACAGCACGACTAAACAGCTATCAGAATTCGGACTGGGAGGAGTCTTGTGAGTACAGGGAGACGGCCGAGAGCTTGTGGCTGAGGTTGGGGGACGCGTCGGTTCGCTCCTCAAGCACCTCGGCAATCGTCGGCAGTGAACCCCCATGATGATACCTTGGTGTCGTAAAGGCTAGAGGGCGTTGTGGCGAGGAGCGCGATGGGCTCGCTTCTGGAGAGCTCGAGGTGGTCGAGTCGAAGGATGTCAGAGAGTCGATGTCCTCCTCCGGAATGCTTGTCAGGGTCGTGTCGTCGATATGCGTGTAGCCCTCTGGCGCACGGTACGACAACGTGCGCGCAAACGCTGGGGAGTCGGACGGGCGCAACCCCAATGACTGGTCGAAGGCGTCGTCTGTGTCGCTGTTCGGCCGTCGCCCCCCCGTGTTCTTGGTCGGGGCAGCTGGGGGAGAGTCATTGACCGAGTCGTCGGGGTCGCCGTCCTGCGTGCTCGAATCGAGCTCGTCAACCTCCTCATCGACCTCTTGGTCAATCTCTTGGTCAATCTTCTCGTCAACCTCCTGCTCAGGTCAGGATCCGACATGGCTTGACCCACCATAGATTCGTCCTCCAAAGGCTGGTTCATCTGCTCGTCGAGATACTCGGTAATGTGAAGAGAATGCTGAAGCATCTCCGACAGAACCGCCACCGCCTCCTGCATGCAGCTGAACTCGACGGGTGATCGATGGGCCGACACGGACGACGATGGTGACGGGCGCGGGTCTGTGCCATTCGTAACGAGATCCGCAAAGAGACTGGATGCACTGGCGCGCAAGGCACTGGAGTGTTAGCCATCAGACAGAAGCAGACCCCACCTTAGTAAGCCTGCTGCGTTCTGAGCATTCACGCTAGGCGTTACGGGATCGGCAACAAGGTTGGATGTCCTGGCTTCAGCGAGTCAGCAAAGCCGCTACCTACGTCGATGGAAAGGCGCTCATGACGTGGTCTGAGCCTGTCGCAGTGTAGAACGTGGTCGAGTGGCTACGATCATGGTTCCACGGTTCCTTGGCGACCTCTGCCAGGGTCTTGCCCCTTTTAAACGATGCCGCCGCCTGCTGTTGCTGTAGCTTTGCGTCCTCGGCAGGCGTGATGGGCGGTGTGCCCTCGGGCGTCTTGGCAAGGGCACTAAGATTGAAACACTTCTGTGAGTGCTTTGGACCTGGGTATGTCGTGAACCACAGTGGGTCGGGAACACTGGTCTCAGCGATTGTCCGGAAGGAGAAACGAACCCCCTCAGAGGATGACGCGGCGGGCGGCGAGGAACGCCAGAGCCATTCACCACCGTGCCCGTGACTTCCTGCAAAGCCCCAGACGACCGAGGCGGGGCAGGCGCGGGCCGGGTCTCGACCGCGAGAAGACGCGCCACTTCGCGATGTCTAATGGTCAGCTACAGTCGGAGCGCGCACGCACTCGCTCAAGCCGGGGCGCAGGGAATTGAGAGACTTGGTCTGCATAGAGGACAGAGGTGTGGCGGGGATGGTAGCTGGGGGACCATTAGGCGTTGGACTTGGCGTACAGCGGAGCGTATTTGTGGGTCGACGGCGCAGACTGTGTGGGGGCGACCTGAAGGTTAAGTATCAGGCTTGCAGTTCGACTTACCCAGTCGCTGGGGAGGCTGCGCTAGTGGGCCGCTGGTATGGCGGCGATGGCGACTCGTCGTCGACGTGAGTAACAGGAAAGGGTATACTGGGGTCTGCCCCGCGTGTCCATTCACCTGGGAGGGCTTTGCGCTTAAACTTGGGCGCAACTGTAACATGGCCTGTCACAGGCTCTTGTGCGCCCGTCTCCTTGTCGGTAGCCAACTCGGAGGGCGACTCGGGAACAGGCACAAAGTCGGATTCGTCGTAGCTCACCATTCGCGGCCGTTTGCGAGATTCAGCCGAAGAGGCAGCGATGGCCGGTGTGGGCTTGTTGAGACGAGAGGTTGACGTGGACATTGCTCCACCTTCCTCGGCCAGCGAGGATGGCGGCGCGCGGTCGCCTACCAACGTCGACATTGCGGATACTGGCTGTCTCGTTGAGGGAGGACCTTGCGGTAGCCCACCGCCATCGTCCACACCGTGCGTGCCCCAGCCGAGCTGACTGACGAGCGTGGATGGCGCAGCGCCTACCGGCTGCACAGCTGGTGTCCCAAAAGTGGTGTACACGAACGCGGCGTCCGGAGGTGTCCGAATGCCAATGTCGGATGGCGGCCATTGCAGCGGTACGAGGAGCGCAGGGACTGTGACGACTTGGCCAGAGGGTTGTGTGCGGAAGGTGAAGAGGTATGGGCCAAGACGCACTTGGTTCTTGCACGCACATGGGGCTTGGCTGGCATCCCCAGACATTGTGTGTGTGTGAGCCCTGCACAGCAGGAAGAAACAAGTAGTACAGGGTTGTCAAGAAGAGCAAGAACGGTGAGCAAGAAGGCAGCGGTGGCGAAGGGTGTGAAAGGAGACAAGATGTGAGGATGAGGTGAACCAAAGGTCACGATTGTATATTCCTCCACTTAAAGTCAGTCGCGTCAACCACAGCGCGTCGTCCACATGCAACAACAACCTTTGATGTCACCTACCCACGACACGACGCTGGTATAAGCATACATAGGGGGCCGATGCAGCGTCCGTGCCGTGCCGGCACCCAATAGAATGTGCGATATATTACTGTCAACTGCGCGACGCTCCTTCTCCATTACAGCTCGACCTTGTTGCCCTCCTTCGCCGTCAGCGCTCCATTCAAATTGTCCTCGCTCACCTCGGTGTACTTGAGCACTAGCCACGTAACGCCAAGCCCAAGGACGAGGATGACGACCAGCAGAGTGACGATGAACAGCGCCACCATCCCGTATGGGAACGGCTCCGATTCGAGAGACTTGATACGTTGCTCACGCTCCTTGCGCTGCTCCTCAGTCTCCTCGCCCTTGGGCTTGATGATCCCGCGCGCGCGCAGGTCGTCCATAAACTTTTCCCGACGCTCCGCCTCGGCCTTCTCCTTCGCCGACTTGACAATGTTCATGTACAGCGGGGCACGCGCATCCGTGCTACCCGGGTCGATGCCGGTCTGGGCGCGGCCGCCCTCACCGCCAGGCTGGATGACCAGGAACGACGGGTAGTGGTGCTCGCACCACTGCTCGATGCGGGCACACGCGATCGAGAAGAGGAGTGCGTTGGGCTCGTCCTTGGGCACCTTTGCGTGGATGGCGCGAGCCGAGTCACGGAACATGAGAGCGACGTCGCGAGGGTTGGTGCTGCGCAGGATAATCTGCACCGCCTGGCCCTTGCGGATCTTGACGTTCTGCTTGAAGATGAGGGGGTTCATGAAGCAGGCCTCGAGCGTCGCCATGGCCATAACAGCGGGGATGGCGACAAAGTTGAACACGCTCTGGTTCTTGAGCAAAGTGAGGTAGTCGAGGGCGTCGCACGAGTGGCGCAGAGCGTCAAGAACCATCTCGTTGGCCGCCCACTGCGCCTCCTTGTACCGCGCAGGGTCGACGAGCTCGTTCATCGAGTTGAAGCCGTACTTGCCCCAGATGGCGCGCGGCCAGAACCCACGGCCCTCGTCGACGTCCTCCCTGATGTCGCGGTAAATGTTGGTCTTCTGGAGGAGCAGACCCATCGAGTTGGACAATGTGAGCTGGTCCTTGAGGAAGTTGCGCTCCTTCAGCGAGCTCGAGAACAGACCAGACAAGCCCTCTCCGACAAGACCAGCGACGTAGTGGCAGTAGAGGTCATAGTCGGCAATGGTGTCGACCTCGGCGACCGGCATCTCGGGGGTCGCAAGCGCAGCAAAGTCGGCCATGCCCTTGCCCATGCGGCGGGCGACGTCGCCAATGACCTGCTGGTACTTTTGATCCAACAGAGCAAACTCCTTTTGAATAACGTCAAACTCCTGCAGCACGACGCGGTCCTTCTCGCCGGGCCCCGACCCGTCAAACGTCCATCCCGGCTCGTGCAGCTTGAGGTAAAAGTCGCGCAGCAGCGGGAGCTTGATGGAATTGGGCACCGACATGTCGTCCTCGATCGTGTCGAGTGCGCGCAGCACCAGGTAAAAGAGGCACACTACGCGCGCGAGCTCGCCCTCAAGCTCCTTGATAACCATGGCGAACGAGCGCGAGGTCTGGTCCAGGAACTCCCAGCATCGCTTCATCGACGCGCGGTCATAGCCTGTGGCGGCAT
The DNA here is from genome assembly GCA_023627985.1 of Cutaneotrichosporon sp. PT3311B. Taxonomy (NCBI): domain Eukaryota; kingdom Fungi; phylum Basidiomycota; class Tremellomycetes; order Trichosporonales; family Trichosporonaceae; genus Cutaneotrichosporon; species Cutaneotrichosporon sp. PT3311B. Next base: position 101,464 of record JAMALP010000011.1, on the reverse strand, counting down.
AGTCCTCGGGGTCTGCAATGTCGCGAGAGTCGCGCCAGATCTTGAACCCGATGATGGATCGAAGCTCATCCTGGCCGTCAGTAAGAGTCTATGTGGTGAGTGCTCACGGGGTGCTTGAGATCTAGGAATTAGCGCTGAACAGGCGACGCAGCGGCGACTTACTCAGGATGATTTGCTGAAGGATACCCATTGTGCTGGGGATGTTCTAGCTGCAAGATACGAGATGGGATAGGATGGGAAAGATAAGAGATGGGCAAGAAAAGTCGATTAACGAGCTCTGGACGCAACGGCTCTTGGATCTTGGAGTGGTACGAGAGCGTGTGCTCGAACACGCCCACACTGTTGCAATGAGCCCTGAGACAAAGAGCCGGGCCGGAGTCACGTGATAATCTCCGTTAGACACCGGAACGGACATCGCGGAAGCAGATGGGGCCGTTCCTATTCACCTGTTTTAACCCATACAGTAACCCATTAAGCCATTTAATTAGGCGAGATCTAGAGTCTAATTGTATATCGATTACGATTGAACGCGGAGATCGGCGCATAGCGAGCGTAATGAACACACGACAGTTCTAATCGATTTCTCATCTTTGTAATCTATTGACGTTGGTGCCCTTCCTAAACTGCTGCATCTACTGCCAGGTTGTCTGCGTTTCATTAAACAGAAGTTCTTGCGACGTTGAGCTGTGTGCGCTTCACTCATCGGTCTGGTGCCAGGACGCGGCGTGTGCAGACGAGTTACTAGAGTCATCAGGTAATCAGCAGATAGATCAGTGGGCCTGGCTTTTGAGTCGCGCTCTGTCTAGGACGTCTGGGCACACTTGTGACTCCCTATCGTCATCTGCATTGTACATTGCACACAAACCCCTGCCATGCTTGCTACAGCCCGCCATTGGTTAGGCGTCGCGCACACGCAGGACGAGCACGTTCATCTCGCCCGTGTCGAGGCGGCGCGATGGCACACCAAGGTTCTTGTACACTGCGCGAAGCACGCCGGCGTGCGCAGTGACAGAGATATCTGCGATTAGCATCAAAGGGCAGCCGAATATCCCTCGCTTTACTCACAGATATCGTCGTTACAGCGCAGCATGATCTTCTCCAGGCCTCGTGCGGCGCGCTCAATCATCTGTTCCTCCGTCTCGCGGCCTGTGGGCTGCCACACGGTGTCTTGGTCGGGCATGTCGTCGGGCCACGTAAAGGATGGGAAGAGGGTCACGAGGTCGCGCTTCGCGAGACGCTCGTCGCAGCGGTGCACATGCAGGTGTTCGCGGATTTCCTGTGCGTCAGGATGGCGCGGACGGCGTCGGGGCCAGCTTACCTCGACGACCTCGGCGGGGACGCCGTGGCTAAGGTCTTTAGAGGCAACGAGAACACCTTCAGAGTGCAGGTCGTTCTCGCCGCGTCCATACAGCCATCCCCACGTCAGGCCGGTAGTCTCGCCCGGACGACGCATGGGCGATGTGAAGAAGCGCGTGGGGAGGGGCATACCGCGCTGGCTCTCACGCGAAAGCGTCTCGGCCAGCTGGATCGCCTGCGCGCGCCCATTGGGCGTCAGGACGGGGTCCACGATAGGATGCAGAATGTGCACCTGTCTGTTAGCTCAGCGCCCGTCCTGGCACGCACCATGTCGTTGTCGGGCAATCCGAAACGCTTCCATAGGATGTTGTGCTCGGCTAATATCAGTAGCGTTCCATATCTTTGCAGTCTGAGAAGCACGCACCCTCGCCATGCCGCGCCGTGTACACAACCTTGATGCGTTCTCCTGGAGGCGCAGACCGCTGCATCTCCTCGATGCGGTCACGGAACGCCCGCCAGTCGCCCTGGAGCCCAAACTCGCGGTGGATCTGGCGTCAGTCGTGGTAGAGCGTCGGCGGCAGCGTCGTGTCCAACCCTGCGCCCGGAACGGGGACCAAAGAGTGCCATGGTTCGGAGCAGGATGCAGACAGCATCGACAGCGCCCTCCGGGCGTCTCCGACCAGCAGCACCCATCGACTTACGTCCTCGTCCCATGTCGAGAGCACGAAGAGGCCCGGGACGTACTCGTACGCAAACGGCATGGTGAATGAGGAGACTGTGCAAAGCTGAGCTGCAGCTCCGAAGCGGAGAGTATGTTGTACTGCTTGCACCCGGACCTACATCGAGACGGGGGATTGATCGCATGGGCACCTAGCTCGTCCGGCGGGTGTGGTGGTGCTTCGGTTCATCCGACAAGGCAATACGCGGCGGCGTGCCTGACAACACTTCCGACGTCACCGGTTCATGGGTCCAGCCCGCTCCTCTGCCCACTCTTACCACTCTCTCACGCTGGCATCCATTCACCTCACCGCTCACATGCAACTCTGATGCATTCAGCTACTATACAACAATGCCAGCGTCGTTGCACCAGGCCGGAAATCATATCGACGAGAAACACCAGCAAATGCGAAGGGTATGATCTCCACTAGCGCTGCCCACGCCCCACCTTGAGCTGGCGCGTGAAGCGGTTGAACTTTTTGTTGTCCTGCTGGATTCGCGCAATGTATCCCGTGTCCTGGATGCGATGCTGGTGGACACTCTCGGGCGCGACAGTGTACTGAACGTCCTGCATCATGGGGAGACGGGCGCCCTTGCGGTCGCGGTTCTCCTCGAGCGCCTTGCGCACGTTAAAGCGCTGCGCCTTGGTCTTGGTCTTGAGGGGACGGATCGGCCTGGTGGGCTCTCGTAACTCCCCGTCCTCGTCGTACTGCATCTCGTCCTCCTCTGGAATGTCGGCGCGCTCCACCTCGTCGACCGTCGCAATGTAGCGTGACCTAAAGTCGGCCGGGCGCTTGATGATGGGCCGCGACCAAGCCTGCACAAGAGCATCCGCCTGGCGCGTGATAGCGGGCGTGACGCGCTTCGTCTTGGTGTAAAACAGGACGATGGGACCCAGGCCCGCCTCGCGGATCGTCGGCGTGTCCAAGTCCATCTTGGGGAGCACCTCGAATACGGCTTTCTGGATGCCGACGGCAGGGAGCGATCTGTCCGGCAGCGGCTCCAGCCACTCTTTGACCGCCTTGAGAACCTCGTTGTCAATAATCGACGACCATAAAGTCGTGCTGCCGTCAGTTTGTGAATGGCTGTGAGGCCTACTTCTGCAGCGCGCTGACAACCTCGTCCAGCATGGCCAGCTTGCTCGTGGCAGGCATCTTGTTCATGTTGGCCTTCTTGTCCTTGTCCGCGGCGGCAAGCATGCGGTCACGCAGCCTCGCACAGATCTCGTCATGATACGAATCCACGACCTGTGGTCAGCTGGGATCTGGCGAGTTTGAAGCTTACGTCAAATGCCTCGCCCTTCTTCCTACGACGGTTGGGGCGGCGGCCCTTGCCAATGGCGTCGATGCGTTCCTCGATTTCGAGACGACGGCGTGCCGCGGCGTCAAGCTGCGGCTCGTCTTCCTCGTCTTCCTCGCCGGCTGCTTCGCGGGCAGCACGGCGAGCATCCTTTTTCTTCTTCTTCCGTCGCCGCCGCGCCTCCTCGTCGTCGTCATCATCATCGTCGTCGTCGTCGTCGCCCGCGTTGTCGGCGTCCTCGGGGTCTCCGCTGTTTGGCCGCTTCTTAAACGACGGGATTCTGGCGGGCGCATCCTCCGTCGCGGGGACGTAGCCCTCGCCGGGAGCTTGACCTTCTCCATCATCGCCATCTTCTCTAGTCCCGCCGTCGTTTCGAGGTGGCGCAGGCGTGTCGTCATCCGATCCAAACATGTTTTCGGCATCGACATCAGGGGCGGCCGCGCCCTCGCTGCCCTCGTGTTGGCCACCTTCCTCCGCATCAGCGTTCGGGGAAGGAGCGGCGTCCTTCGTGCCCTCCGCGGCAGTCTCTGTATCCGCTTCAGCCTCAGCGCCGGTGGTGGTGAGCGCATCCGCGGCGGTATCGACCACCTCCTCCGCCACCGCAGGCTCTGCAGGGGGCGACGCGCTCATTGTGTTTGCTGCGTTGATGAGAGATTGTTGTGTGGTTGTGAGATACGAGTTTTGTACAAAGCGGTCAAGACAAACGTTGGGTGGTGGGTTACTGCAACCAGGTTTGATTCCGTGTGGGGCCACTATAATCTAAAGCAGTTCTAATTACTTTGAGATGGCCAATATCATTTTCTAATCTCCCTTGACTCTACCACGTGTGCCACACTCGGGCTCAGAGTTTCCCCGAAGCGCCCGGGGCGAGTGGCCTTGCTCCGTGCTGCTCCGCTGCCCCCACCGCTCCGCGGCGTCGACTGTTACTCGCTCCTCGTCGTCACCATCGTGTCTGTTCAGCTCATTATCACCCACAACACCACTCAAAGTGAGTACAGTTAGAAGCATCTACATACTAGCTGACATTAGAATGTTCGGTCTCCGCGCTTGGCCCACTCCCGTACGTTTCACGAACCCGGCATCGCGGCCGGGGTTCTTGCACGCAGGTGCCAATAGTGTAGATGCTGACCAGGTTCCTTCTCGATTCTTGAACAACGCGCGCGTCCAATCTCGATTACTTTTCTGTTTCCCTCGACGTTGTTTGCGCTAATCGGTCAATGCGCTCCCCCTTGCCCTCCCTCGCCATCGCCTCTGTGTCGCGTCCTTTCACCTCTCCCCATCTCCACATCCAACCACACACCGCAAACATGCGCACCCGTACCCCCCACCGCCCCGATCTTCGCGCAACAGGTCCTGAAGCCTCTGGCTCCCTTCATCTTCTCGAGCGTCGTCACCTTCTTCGGTGTCGTCAAGCTCCAGGACATGGGCGTTGCTTGTGAGTGTAGCTCGGCCATGGCAAGTTGGCTACTCCGGCTCTCGTGTCATGAGCTAGGGCAGTGCTTCACCAGGCCGGCTCCTGCATCAGTCGCTAACCCCAGCCCCCGAGGCCCTCAAGGACCCCAAGAACCCGTACGCCGAGCAGATCATCGCCGCCAAGGGCCACTAAACTACCCGCCGTAGGCATGCATGAATAGAAAGACGGCATGCGCGGGCGTACCCTCGAGTTTGGCGTCTTCAGTGGTCTTCGAGGCGCCATGAGATTGCTTCGTACCCCGCGCCCCGAGATGGAACAAGCGAAGAGAATTGCACCGACGAGATCATTGCTGTCGTAACCCGGACGAGCATGTCCTTGAAAGACATGTCGCTGGCGGTGCTGCGTGGAGAGCGAGCCCAGGTATGATCGGGCCGAATCACGGCCCGGTCATCTCGAGAGTCTGTCGATCTGCAGTCGACGTGAGGGTGGCTTCGGCGTTGAGGAATTGCCCGGCAACGGGTGTACCAGAGGACCGATTGAAGTGGACGGCGGGTAGAGTCTCAACAACGAGTGTACACTTCCGGTGTGGTGCGGTGCCGCTGTACATCATCCTGAGACTTGTACCATCCTTCGCGTGTCTGAGGCGTGCGTAGCTCGCTCGCTTTGTGATTGTTCCCTTGGGGAGTGAAGAGGCAACGCATTCTGGGAGCTGGCCAGCTTCGAACGATGATTGCCTGTTCACAGGCAAGTGAAGGGACCGTGTTCATCTCAGCTGGCAGCAGTGGTATTGTATCATCAGTTCTCGTAGAATCGTCGCTCCTCGACGCATAGAGCCTTGTGGAGGATAAGAGAGCCGTGTGGCGGGTGACCATCTGTGTGAGCTGTGTGTTGACATCACCTCAACGCCGAACGGCAGTAATGTTCAGATATGTGCCGCCATTATCCATTCGCAATGGGGCCAAGGCGTTGAGCGGTGCCAGCCAGAGAGCTTGCGTTGTGCACAGGGGATGGGACGAGTTAGTCGCTGAGGGCCAGTTCATGCAGTCAACTGGCAACGGAGCGCCATGCCGCGAGGCCACACTGCCAGGCCCGATCGGCGCCGAAGTGGTCTCACAACCTGGACACGGCAAGCGGGGTACCGGACGTCCGATCCGCGTCGATCGAGTCTGGCTACGATCCATGCCAATCCACATGCCGCTGTTTGTATAGCATAGCATACCGCAACAGCAGTCATATCCGCGATCCCGCCGGCAGCCACTTCCGTTGACGGTACAGAGGTGCAATTGATAAACGAGACGAGGAGACGATTGCCTGTTCAGTGATTGGCGGCGTTAAGCGGGATAATTCTTGGCTGCGTAATAGGCCGAACAGGTGACTGACTCCATCACATCAGCGCACAGTTTAAAGAGCAACAGCCACTCGCCTCCTCGTATCCTCTGACAGCTCCCAGCTCCCAGCTCCCAGATCGAGCAGCTCCTATCGAGCCGAGAACGACAGCCGAGAGCTACATCCACGTACCTACCCCACGCCACCACCCAGCCCCACGCCACCTATATACACACAATGCACGTCGCCATTCGTGCGGGTGTTCGCCCTCTCGCAAGACGCTGCTGCTCCACCATGGCTGCCCCCGTCGCCGCGCGAGTGCGCGACCTCAGCACCTCGGCGGCCGCGGCCAACGCCAACGCCGCCGACGGCAAGCCAAACGGCTCCGCGACGCCAAAGTCGTCCGCCAAGCAGAACGTCTTCACCCTCGGCGAGATTGATCGCCTCCTCATGCATGTGTCGCGTGAGTCATTGGAGCTTAATGGCAACCCCAGCACATGCTGATACTTCGATTATCGTGCTCATTCCGGTCGTGACTAACCTCCTTGCGCCCCGATTCCACTGCCCTGTACACCCTACCACACCCAGAATCGTCGGCCAAGACCCAGAGCGACACGCCAATGATCATGCGTGCGCACCCCGTGCCATGGATGAACGCGGGCTGCGGCGCACCCGAACTCGAGCCGCCCATGAGCGAGAAGAAGAAGAAGTACCCTCCCCTCACGCACGAACAGGCCGAAGCTCTCGTGCGGCCCAAACACATGAGCGAGAGCTACACCTCGTTCGACCTCCCCCTCGCCTCGGACCCTCGTCTGTACGACAACTACGTCAACTTCTCGGGTGGTTTCCGTGCGTCTCTAAGGCTTGCGCCGTTGCTAACGCTTTCACAGGTATGGGCAAGCTGCTTGAGAACCTCGACTCGCTCGCCGGCGCTGTTGGTTACCGCCACTGCCTGCCAATGGCTATTGCTGCCGACGGCCGCGCGACGGAAAACTTCCACACCGAAGCCGCCAAGGCGGGCATTTACATTGCGACGGCCAGCGCCGACCGCCTTGACATGTTTGGTGACCTGACCCACGAGAATGTGCGCGACCTGCGCTTCTCGGGCTTTGTCACATGGACAGGTAACTCGTCAATGGAGGTGTTCGTGAAGATGGAGGGCAAGCGGCCGCCCGGGTCGGAGGCGTCTCCCGATGGTGACGACTACGACACGCTCATGCTCGGCCGTTTCAGCATGGTGTGCCGTGACGCGCACACGCTCAAGGCCCGTCGCGTGCCGCCTCTTATCGTCGAGACGCCCGAGGAGAAGGCGCTGTGGGACTTTGGACAGGAGCACAAGGAGAGCCGCACCGCGTTCAGCAAGCGTACCCTTGACAAGAAGCCGCCCGATGCCGAGGAGTCGGCCGAGCTGCACAACCTCATGCGCTCCATCCGTGATGCCAAGAACAACGAGCTCAACGGCGAGAAGATGGTTCAGATGCGCGACACCGAGGTCAGCTCGGTCCAGCTCATGTTCCCCCAGGAGCGTAACCTGCACGGCAACGTCTTTGGTGGTTTCCTCATGCGCCAGGTGAGTCTCCCCATTGTAACATCAGCTAACGCCAGGCCTTGTACGTCTTTCATGCTTTCGAACCCGTTCAGTGCTAACCCACAGCGAGCTGTGCTTCTCTACCGCGGCTACCTTTGCGCACACCCCAATGCGTTTCTTGTCTCTGGACCAGATCACCTTCCGCCTGCCCGTCCCCATCGGCGCTGTGATGCGCCTGACGGCCAAGGTGCTCAAGACTACTCTGCCTACTGAGACGGAGGAGGCCAAGGCGCACATCATGGTGCGCGCCGAAGTCGAGGATGTCGTCGAGGGAACGCGTTCCGAGACGAACACGTTCTTCTTCACCATGAAGAAGACGGACATGGACCCAATCGGGCGTACGGTCGTGCCGTACAGCTACTACGAGACAATGCAGTACCTCGAAGGCCAGCGGCGCCTGGCCGTCGGCGACGAGGTGCGCACGCTGTACGACGCCGTGGGCCGCAATCAGGACAAGGAGTGATTTGGATGGGTGAGGGGGACATTGTATTTTGCAAGTACTCTTAGTGTCATTGTCACATCTGCATGCGGGATTGTTGTGGAGTGGTGTTGCAGTGCAGTACAACATTGTGTGCAACATGAGCGTTGGCTAGTTTGTGTCCACTGTAGGTGGCCAGCGACATAAGCGAGTTGAGTAGCGTGCTGCATTAGCACAGGACGAACAGTACTACATCACGTAGCACAAAGCACGCATTATAGCCCATCAACGTTAAAGCACAGCATACACAACAGCATTCAGCAATTTAATGCGAACTGGAGAGTATGCTTATTAGTGAATAGGGTGTATGCAGTATGTAGAAGGCACGTGAGGTACTTGTACACGACTCGAGACGCGTCCACCTCGGTATGCATGCCCAAGCCGTCGCTGCCGGACGGAGTGGGACAATGGGGGAGTGATGTGGTGGTGGTTGTGGTATAGTGGTGGCCACAATGGTAATGGTAGGCTGCTCGCTCTCTGATCCGGTGCCCCGTGCCTGGAACCCGAAACGACAGCTCACAAGGACAACACCCACTCGGCCCACTCGTAACCACACTCTCCCTCTCCTCACTCCTCTCGTACCCACTTCCACCTCGTCGCCGTCAGCATCGAGCTCGTCATCCGCCGCTAGTCTGCCGACACCTTCGCCCTCTCCCTCGTGCTCGTACGACTGCGCGTGCTTGCGCGTGCTTCACCCGTGCCCCGAGACACGCGCACCTCACGCTTGGGTGTGACGGCCGCCCCGGGGCTCTCGGCGCGCGAGTCCCACCACGCGTCCACACACCGCTGCCACTTGAACCGCAACACCACAACGAGCTCGACCTTTTGACGATCATCATCATCATTGTCCCAACAGCAAACTCGGCATCAAACAATCACTCTTCATCCTCTCCTCACATATCCGTTCCGCCCACAGACAGCCTGCTTCTACCTACGAACGCGCCTGGCCGCCGCTACATGCGATGACGGCCGTACCGTCCCCAAAGGCAATGTCCCCAGGCACGCCGATTCTCGAGTGGGACGAGGCCCAAGTCAACAAATACTTTGTCAGCCTCGGGCTGGAAAAGTACGAGAGCGTCATCTATGGTAAGTGCCAGCTTGTTGGGATGATGGAAGCGTTGGCAGAGCCGCCACGACTCGTTCGGCGTTGGCGTTGTCCAGTCTCAACATTACCACGGCTGCAGCTCCCCGCCAGGGTGTCCGCAGAAGTCGGGACCGCGCAGTGCCTTGATCCCTACTGCCCGCACCGAGCTTATTTGCGTTGCTGACACGCAGAACATGGCATCACTGGCGAAGTGCTGTGCGCGCTCGACAATGAGACGCTCGTCGACCTGGGCATGTCGTCTCTTGGTCACCGCCTCAACGTCCTCCGCGCAGTGTTCGAGTTGAAAAAGGAGCAAGGCGTAGAGATAGGCGAGGATGACTGGCGACCACAGGGTGGGTTTGCAGTCCAGGGGCCTGGCGCTGACGCGTGTAGAGGAGGTCGCATTGGAGGCGATGGAGACGGCTGCGACCATTGATAGAATGTGGAACCTCGTGCTCGATCAGCGTAGGTGGCTGTCCCTGCGCGTCCCACTGACACTGCAGAGGACCGCTTGCAACTGTTGGAGCGGGAACAGATGCGGCTTATGCACGCGCTGTCGGAGAACGGCATTCAGCTGCCACCACCCGCGCCGACCCTGGTTGAGGTCTCGGGCTCGTCTCGAAGTCTCGATTCTCCTAGCCAGTTTGGCGGCCTGCCGTCTGGACGCCTCGCGCCCAAGACACCGTTGACTCGGTTGGCAAGCTCTCGGACACAGCGAGAAGGCGTCCATGGCAGTGGACCCTTACCAACGAGTCCAACACCACCCGTCGACCTTCCACCACCAACTCCTGCACCTACATCCCACAGCGGGTCCCACCGCGCACGAGACGCAGCCCACTCGGCCGCCAAGAGTTTCCGAGTCACCATGGAGGACCCTTGCTGGAAAGTGCTTCCTGCTGCGCTGAAAAAGTACAAGATCAACGACGACTGGAAGATGTACGCCCTCTTCATCTGCTACGGCAACACGGGTGAGTGGTTCCGCTTGGCGCGGTTGCTGACACTCAGAACGATGCTTGAGCTACGACGAAAAGCCGCTGATTCTCTTCCAAAAGCTAAAGGAGAGTGGCCAGAGTCCCGTGTTTATGTTGCGGCATATTGTGAGTGGCGCATGGCAAGGGCTGCACCGCGTCCACGAGCACAGCTGACCCTGAAGCGCGACATCAAGTCGCCGATCGCGGTCGCGCAGCAGAAACAGGCGATCAAGCTTGGTTTACCGCCCAACTCGACCGCCAACCTGTTGCCGACGCTCGAGGCAGCGGCCTTGTCGCCTACCAAAGCGGGCTCGTCGGCAGGGCAGTCAGGCGCAGGAACGAGCAAGGACGCCGCTGGCGGTGGACGGACGCCTGGCGAGGGCACGTTCCCCGACCTTCCCTCTCCTGGGGCGCGAGACGGCGAGAATGGCGGTGGAAAGGAAGGGGCCACAGCGGGCAGCAGTGGCGCCACCACGCTTGCACCACCTAAAACGCCAGTGTCCGGCCCGGGCACCCTCGTGGACAAGGACGGCACCGTGCACAAGGTCACGTACGCCGTCAGCATTTACCCGTACATTGCCGATCGGCAAGACGAATTCAACGTTGCCGTCGGCGCAGCGTTTGTGGTCATGTCCAAGGCCAAAGGGTGGTGGTTTGTGCAAAAGGACATTGAGGGCGCGGGCACGATCCTGTTCGACAAGACGAAGGGCGCATGGGTGCCTGCGGGATGTCTTCTCGAGCTCACAGCTCCCATCGCAAGCATATCACCGCAGTCGCCGGGGCGAGTACCGGGCAGAGCTCCGATCCCCCCAGCCAACATCATGTCATCCAGCTATCCCGGTATTGTTCTCATGGGTCACTCGAGCAAGGAACCACACGAGCTGGCCATACGCGAAAGCGAACGCGTGAGAGTGTACAAGAAGTACTGCCATTGGAGTTACTGGTGAGTGCGGACGAACGTGGCGGCGCGAGTCGTGCCATGGTGCTTCGCCTCCGTTGCGCCTCCGCAGCGAGCTTGGGCCTGAACGTGTGCAAAGGAGGCTCTACGTATGGAGCAGCCCAAGCGGAAAGATCGCAACGTGCAGACGCGCTGTGGCGGCGCACAGCGACATACATGCGCCACATCTTGTCCCATGGCGTGAGAACCCGCTGACAGCAGCATCAAAGAAGATACCGGTGAAAGAGGTTGGGTGCCGGCATGGTTTGTCGGCAAGCTGTCGAGCGAGAGCAGCTCCAGCAACTCGAACGCGTCGGCGTCGGCGTCGGCGTCCAACTTGGGCTCGGGCGTACCACCATTACCGTCCACACAGCCTGCGACTGGTTCCGGTGAAGTACCGCCACCACCATATCAGAAGGGAGGGTTGAAAGGTGTTTCGTCTTCTGCAGCAGGGTCCTCGTCGGCAGCCGCCGCCGACGATAGCGCAGGTGACAAGGACAAGGATAAGGGCGAGAGCTAGTTTGCGCGTCTTGTTGACGAACTTTACGAACATTTGGTTTATTATTTGTATGGATCTGGCGTGTGCCTTGCTTGTGACTGTTGCTTGTGCGTCCCGCGGGCGTTCTGGCCCGAGCTCGGCGTGGAAATGTGCACAACGATGCTTCTTTTCTGCAGAACTAGTTGTCGGAGATTCCGGTGGAGGTGGATCACGGAAACGTATAAATCCCGGACCACACAACCTCATCCACAACCCCATCCCCACTCCCTCTTGTGTATACTCTTCCACCATTCTTGGGGTCAAGCCGGCAGCATGAGCCTCCGGCCCGTCATTGGTCTGCAGGGAGTGCGCCGCCTCCAGCCACCAGCAATGGCGGCTGTGCGTGCGGTGCCGACCCAGCGGCGCATGCTTTCGACCCAGTCGAGGCGGCCGAGAATCGCGTCCAACCCCCTACCGCGACCACAATATGACGCGCGACGAACGCTCATCACCGAGGCGCTCGAGTCCCTTTCCTCGGCTGTCGGCGCTACGCCGCTTCCAGGTTTGATCGCGGCGGCACCGACACCGCTATGGGCGACCATCGTACTCGCGACGGTCCTCGTGCGCGGCGGCATCACATTGCCATTCCAGCTCTGGCAGAGGCGGCGTGTCGCGCGTACCCGCGAATTCATCGTGCCGCAGATGAAGCAGATCAACGACGAGCTCGCCGTCAGCCTCATTCGCGAGTCACGCAGAGAGGGCCTATCGTACGAGGAATACCGCGCGCGCCTCAAGGACGAGCTCGCGGCGCGCCAGGCAGCCCTGCACCGGAAATACGGCACACACCCGCTCACGACGTTTCTCGTGCCCCTCGTGGTCAGCGTGCCCGTCTTTGTCGTCATGTCGATGAGCATCCGCCAGGCCGTCTTCGGCCACCCCGAACTCGCGGCGCAGTCTTTCCTCTGGATCCAGCACTTTGGCCAACCCGACCCCATGTGGGTCCTCCCCATGGTCTGTGGCCTGCTAGGCTACACCAACGCCGAAGTCGCGGATAAGCGGCACGAGTACCGCAAACGCATTGCACAGGGCCAGATCTCGGACGTGTCGCCCGAGGACGAGGCCGCCGCTGACGCCAAGGCTCGCGCCGCCGCCGCTGAGCCCGTCTCGGCCGCGTCCTCCTCGTCCACTGCCGCCAGCCCCGGGACACACCCTGCTACAGCCGCGAAACGACCCGAGGCCCCCGGCACAGCGCCCCTGTCGCCCCACCTGCGCAAGCTGTCAACGACGGGCGCCGCCGCCGCGAAGCGTCGAACCGGTCCCGCTGCGCGCTCGCAGATTCCATTCCGACGGCCAGGCACACCGGTGCGCCCGGGTATGCCTGGGGGCAACCCCTTGGGCTCACCGCCCAAGGTCTTTGTTGAGGAGCGGTCGCGCACGGCGTCGCTGCTCCCCAAAGACCGCGACATTGTGCAGAAGATGCTCAGCACCCTGCTTCGCGGTAGCGGTCTCCTCATCATCATTCTTGGCATGGACATGCCGGCTGTAAGTGTTTTGACCAAATTGTAGGCTGACCACAGGCCGTCGTGTGGTACTGGACTTGCTCGATGAGCTGGACACTCGCGCAAAACTGGTTCCTTCCCGACATTGTCAAGCAAGCGCCCTCGGCCCACGCCGCCGAAGCCACCAAGGCGTAAGCTGGCCACCACCATCCGGATTAGACACACCCATCTGCATTACCACATTTCTTGTGCTGATACTGACGTCTGACACTGACGCATTCAAACCACGACTTTACGGCACTGGGCCACCCGGACACACCAAGTGGTGCTGTGCGGGGCTCACAGCCAAGAGACTGTGAATATCCTTGCCTTGCAGAGAGAGAAGTGCCTTGAGGTGCTTGCGGCGGATGTGGATAGAGCGAGCTGGAAACCCTCTTGGTAAGGGCCTCCTGGGACCGGGGTCCATGCCGGTTTCGCGGCCGGAGTTCGCGGCACGCTTGGGCGGTACCTTGGGAATGGCCTTGGCGCCGGGCTTTGGGTGCAAGCTTTGATGCCGTCATGGGCGTCCCCTCTGCCTTTGCCTTGCCCTTGAGCCGCCCCAGAGTAAGCATCCTGGGTGACGAGCGTGCTGGGCGCGAGCGTGCTGGGCAGCGAGCGAGCCGAAGCCCCGTACTGGTGGATCAAACGCGCTCCATGCTTTTGATCCGTCATGGCATGGTGGATTGCGGCGAGCCCGCCTGACTTGGCTTTGGGAACATCAGACTCCTGTGAAGAAGGTCTGTTCGCAGTGACAGCTTCAACCGTCGCTGTCGTCCTTCGCTGTCGTTCCCCGCTGTCGTCCTTCGCTGTCGTTCTCCGTGTCGTCCTTCGCTGTCGTTCTCTGTGTCGTCCTTCGCTGTCGTTCTCTGTGTCGTCCTTCGCACGCACCCCTCGGCACGCAACGCCCGAGGACGTCGCCCACGTCGTACGCGCGCCAGAGACCGTGGACCTCGGAGTTTGCGGGCGGAGTCGGTACGCCACAGGACCAGTTCCTACCTAGGTTGACAACGCTGTTCTCGTCGACGCGGAAGCTCTCGACGGACGTCCAGTCAGTCCTCTTCCCCAAGAGACAGCCTTGGGCCCACGCATTTCTGGGGGTCGCAACGTTGCGGCGTGGTTTCGTCAATGGCGTACGCCCAGCTGGAGTACCTCCAGCATTGCTCCACGCCATGGCATGCCGAGTGCGTTTCGAGCGCTCCGCCATTTCGTCCGCTCAGCTGGAGTACCTCCAGCATTGCTCCACGCCATGGCATGCCGAGTGCGTTTCGAGCTCTCCGCCGGTTCGTCCGCCCAGCTGGAGCACCTCCAGCATTGCTCCACGCCATGGCATGCCGAGTGCGTTTCGAGCTCTCCGCCGGTTCGTCCGCCCAGCAGCTGGAGCACCTGCAGCATTGCTCCACACCATGGCATGCCGAGTGCGTTTCGAGCTCTCCGCCATTTCGTCCGCCAAGTAGTCAAGGTCGGGCATCACTTGGGCCTGCCCGACACGGCGTGTTACGTGAGTTCCACGGCGGACCGGGGGACGCGAGCTGACTAGCAGGGAATGACGCGCTGGATTACGCGCCGTGCCATGCATGCCCTCCATTGCGCTCGAGGCCGGCCTGATTGACGCGCACGTCAAGGAGCGTCTGTGGACTTCCTGAACGTCGCGACAACGCACCTGGAGCCATACTCTGAGAGCGTCGTCAATCTGCGTGGGCGTGTGGTGGCCGCGGACTGGGGAGCAACGCGCACTGCTGGGATGGACGCGCCAAGAGTCTCTGCTCTGCTGGAATGGTCGCGCTGTGAGCGTGTATGCCTTCGGGTAGGTGCGGTATGAGGAATGAAGCTGACCCCAGAGGGCGTCACGCCGCGCCGCGCATCGCCATGCTCAGAGGGTGTCGTCGATCTGCATTGGGCGTGGGCTTCACCGTGCGTGAGTGAAAAGGCGCGATTGCCGCCGCGCCCCATAGACATTGGCTCTGTGTGAAGGGTGCAGGCATGCGGGATGAAGTTGACCTCAGCTCCCCAAACGCTCAACGTTCCCTCTGGTCCGCCGTCTGCAAAGGCAAGTGTATCTATAGAGCTTTGTATCCATAGAAACCTGTTGTAACAATGCATTTTTTATTTTTTTTTGCTACAGTGTGCATGTCTATAACCCACCGGTCTAGGAGTTGCACGCCGCCTCGACCTCGATGACCTCCTTGGGTGCCTTTTCAGTAAGTACCCATGGGCCGTCTGGGGTGACTGCGACCTCGTCCTCAATGCGCACGCCGAGGCCCTGGAATGCGCGGGGGAAGCGGTTATCGAAGGGGACGTAGAGGCCCGGCTCGACAGTGACGACGTGGCCGGGCTGGAGGGGACCGGAACGATCAGCCGAGGGACAGTCGTGCAGGTCCGAGCCGACATGGTGGCTAAGGAAGTGCGGGTAGAGTGTACGTTCGACGTCGCCAGAGCTGAGTGCAAAGCCGCAGTTACGCAGCTCTGTGCCGAGCTGGACGCACGACGCGCGATGCAGCTCGTTCAGGCTCGCCTCGCCCGCCCTACACCGCGCCACCATCGCCTTCTGCACGTTCAGCACGGCCTGGTACAGGTCCCGCTGCGGTTGCGTGAACCGCCCCGACACAGGAAACGTGCGTGTAATGTCCGACGCGTACATGTGGTACTCGCCGCCAGCGTCGATGAGTACCATCTAGCGTTAGACAAGTTGAAGTTTTAACGCACCTCGTCGTCGCCGAGGACGCAGTCGTTGCGCGTGTAGTGGATGATAAGCGAGTTGGCTCCGCTGGCAACAACAGGGACATACGCTGGCCGCTCGCTGCCGGCGAGCGCGCAAGTGTACTCAAAGTGCGCCTGGAGCGCGGCCTCCGTCATGCCTGGGCGTGCGAAGCGCATCGTGTCGGCGTGAGCGGCGGCGCTGAGGTCCGCCGCGGCCTTCATGAGGTCGAGCTCTGCAGGGGATTTATGTAACCGCAGAGACTCGACGGCGCGTGCGAGGGGCTGAGCGGCGCCGCTCGCGAGCGCAGCAGCTAACATGAGATGCGGCGGGTCGCTCTTATCCCATCCCCCGCCTGGTGCTTTTGTCTCGGGCGGAGAGAAGAGCTTGAGTAGCGACGAGCGCCGCTTAGGCGGCGGAGGCGTGAATGGCGCACTGGACGCGCTCGGAGACGGAGATGGCGGTAGTGACGCATATACCTCTGTCGCTGCAGAGATGTAGGCCGGTAACCGCGCTGCGAGCTCGGTGTTGGCGTACGCCTCGTCGGCGCCAAACGTCGTCAACGCCCCGTCCACACCCGCACACTCGCCCTCCCACTGCAGCCCGTGCGCTGTCCGTGGAGGCACAAAGAGGATGTACTCGTAACCCTTTGGGCTGGACGGTTTGGACACTAGTGTGAGCGGCGTGCACCATGGTGCAGACTCCAGACTCACCCAGTACCGCCGTCGCGTCGGGCTCGTCAAAGCCGGTCAGGTAGAACATGTCCGTCGCTGTGCGTCAGTTGGATTGTGTCGCGCGCCGGAGGACGTACACTGGCGAAACTTGTAGCTGGAGCAAGTGAGCAAAGCGCAGAAGATAGGCTTACAATATATCTGCTGTCAGTTGATCTTGTCATGCTGTAACACTCACGTTGGGATACCAGGCGGACCGTACCGCCCATACACACGGCGACGGCGCCTTCGGGGAGGCTTTCGACGAGGCGGCGCCGGCGGTCGGCGTACTCGCGCGCTCGAATACCGGGTGTCAGCTCGCCGTCGCGCACAACGTGCGCGTGGCTACCCGCTAACGGCTGCCCGCTCCGTGGTGGTTTGGGGTTGCGAGCAGCGAACGTCGGTGCTTGCAGTGGCACACCGCCCGCACCTGCCGGCTTGGCGTATGCCCTCGAGCCCCCCGACGTCGGCGTCGCCCGCACTCGTCGCAGGCAGCCCGTCGCTGGCCCCCGCAGTGTTCCCACAGCCGGCCGCATAGCGTTCGTCAGTTGCAACAGAGTCGTGGTGTGTGCGATGCCACCTCTGACTTTTGCTGTGGGTTCGGAAAATACACGGCCATTAGGCGGGAGTGGGTATTATTCATTTCACCGGCCAATACATTTGTCCACTACAAGTCCTCGGTCAATATGTCTACGTCCCACGACCCCAATGCTCGCCTCACACTCGCACCCTTCGCTGCGCTGGTGGCGCTCGAGTTCGCTGCTACTAGACAATGCATGATAGCGGTATCGCTGCTCTGGTATGCTCAAGCCATGCTCGAGAACAATGCAATCTACGTTTTGAGAGTCCACGGCGCGCGCGTTAGTCGCTATCGCTGTCCGTGTCCTCGTTGATGGCGCGGCCACGGCGGGGGCCCTCGTCCTCGTCGCTCGACGTGTCCGTCTCATACTCGCTCTCGTCGTCGCCCTTGCTTCCACCGTGCACGCCAGAGGGGCGCACCTTTTCGCCTCGCATGAGCGCCATCTGCCCAGCGAGCGAATCCTCGTCTGGCTCGGAAATGTCGTCATCGTCGCTGTCCTCGTCTGTAGGCGCCTCGACCTTGAGAAGCATCGGCTTGGCGACGTCGGCGCCCACAAACGTGTCCGACACCAGGTACAGCACGAATGAGTACAGGTTGGGCTGCGGGGGCGCCTGGAACTCGAGAACAAAGTCCCCAGGCTCGGAGGGCGTCCCATCGGCATTGGGCAATGGGACCTCCGGGATCCGCTGCGGCTGAACAATCACCTTGTTCAGCTTCGAGTCGCCCAGCATCATGTGGAACCCTGGCGTCCGGTTGGATGGCCAGTGCGGCGCGTGCGCATACCCTGTTGGGCGATTCTCCTTCGACTCCTTCTTTGGTGGCAACGACGACGACCGGGGCGGCTTGGCGGCGAGCTTTTCGTCGAGGACATCCACAGAGTCGGCACGCGCGCTTCCGTTGGCCTCGTTAATCTGCGGGTACGTCCAGCGAAGCTTGACCTCGGCTCGCACAATGCTACCGGGAGTCACAGTCTTCTCGCCCTGGACTGCAAGTCAGCACACCGTCTTCAAACCTGCGCGAACTTACCCTTGAACTCGGCATTGGTCACCTCAAGGCGCGGGAACGCCTTTGCCACCTTGTTGGCCTCGGGATACTCCTCGTTGTCGGCCTTGATCCACTTCTCAACCCAGCGGCGACCCTCAGCCCCTGATGTAATCTCCAGCTCTTGCGCGGCCTCAAGCGAGATGCCGGGGAGCTGGGCAAGGGGAGACGCTCCAATAGGGATGGCCTGAACAATGGCGGGCTGCAAACGCTCGCACAGAAGAGACGTCTTGAGCCAGTTGTGAGCAAGGGCAATGTTGGCGAGGCCGTTGAGCAGAGGACCCGTGGCCTGAAGGACTTCGAGCTGCTCAGCCTGCATGTCTTTGGGGACCTCCACGCGCAACAGGTGTGCCCAGATGAGTGCGCGTGCGCGACGGGCAACCGCAGAAGTTACAAACACGCGCGAGTCGGTGTTCATTGTGGGACTCTCATCGACAAAGAGCGCCTCGCGCTTCTTGTCCAGCTGGGCCTCGAGCTCCTCGATGCGTGCCTGGCGCTCCTTGCGGTCCTTCTTGCTGAGCTTGCGCTTGGGCGCAAGGATGGGCACAAACTCAAGGGCAGAGGCGAGGAGGGAGATGAGAGACAAAAAGTCGGTGTCGTCGCGCAGCTGGTGGAAGAAGATCTCGGCCGTGGAGTTGAGCACACCGTCGCGTGTCAGTCTGCGCTGGCGGAACCACCACGAGCCGACAACATAAGGGATGCCGAGACCGAGGACGATGCCGTATGCTGCCAGAACATACATCGAGCTCGTTCCCTCGACCACCCATTTGGGAATGGCAATCTTGTCTTCGCGCTGCTGGGGCCCATCGGGGTTGCCGTACTTTTGGAGGTTCTCGCGCGTCACCTCGTCCGTGAGCGACTTGTAAGCCTTGGTGAGGCCGACGTATTTGTTCTCAATGTCGGTGAGGGTCTCGTTCTCGCCGAGCTTGACCTTGTCTGGGTGGAACTGAAGGGAGAGTTTCTTGTAGTGCTTCTTGATCTCGCGTTCGGTCGCCGACGAGCGGATGCCGAGAATCTCAAAGGGGTCGTACACTGACATTTCTGGCGAAGGGGGTGCGGTGTAGAGGCCGTACACGAGCCAGGCAAAGAACGCCCAGCCCATGGCGAGTGGAAGGATGCGGCGTAACAGTTTGCGCTTGTAGGCTGCCGACTTGAGGGATGCCTTGCGCTTGTTGTTGGCACGACATTCTGAGCAGTCGCAGAGTTGTTTGTGTGGGTCTGTGTAAAAAGGAGTCAGTTTGACATTGTTGCCATCACACCACAGAGCGGCGACGGCTGACGACTTACCTCGATGTGCTGGCCGCAGTGTCCAGTAGGTGGCGGGGATGAGGATGAAGGCCAGGCATGTTACGCCAAAGTACGAGGCGAGCGACCCGGACTCGTCGTACGATATGCCTCCCGCCATGATGAGAGGCTGCGACGAGGGGGTGTGGGAGTGGTTGTTGGTGTTGTTGGTGGTGACAGTAGAGACAATGAACTCTGCTCTACTTTGCATGAAACGCGTCCGAGGACACGCACACAAGACGTGGAGGGCGGTCAGAGAGTGTAAGTGGGGGGTGGTTATAGCAGATCTCACTCAAGCCACGTGCTGCCACACTAAGCCTGATCCGATAACGCCGAATGCTCCTGGGTGAAGCCCTCTCACTCGGCCCAGGGGGTGGCGCCGAGTCTCTCCGGTGGGTGGGTGGTGGGTGTTGCTACGGTGAGAGTGTGCTCTGTACGGTGAGAGTGTCACTGTACCGGGTGAGAGCTCCACTGTAGGTGTAACGCTACGGTGGAATCTGGTTGGCCCCGGGGTGAAGCCTTGGATCCTATTGTCCTCTCGGCTCTCGTCGTCGTCGTCTATCCTCCTCCTCTCATCACCACACCACTCAACACCACCACCATCACCACCACCACCATGTTCGCCCGTCTCTCCGCCCAGACCGTCACCCGCGCCGCCCGCCGCTACTACTCCACCGGCGGCCAGGCCCAGACTTTCCAGACCTCCCCGGGCAACGAGTTCATGGCTCAGCGCGCCGCCGTCAAGGAGCACGCCAAGGGTGAGCCCACCAGCTACGATGGGAACCGCGCGCCGGCATAGCGCGACGTAGCCGCGACGCCAATGCTGGCAGAAACGCTATTGCCCACCGTTGTTGCGTTGTACTAGCGCCGCGTCGCGCTGCGCCGCGCCGCCCCTTCCATCGCTCAGATACCCGAACTTTGCTAACTTGCAGACACCACCCGTCTCTGGCGCAACGTCTCGTGCGCATACACCGCGTCTTCCTCTAACTGACCACAGCTTCTTCGTCTGCATTCCCGTCACTATTGTCGGCTTTGCCTGGACCTACAAGCTCGAGGCCGAGCACGAGCACCACCTCGACCACATCCGTGAGGAGAACGGCGGCGAGCTCCCCGCTCCCCCCGCTTACGACTACCTCAACATCCGGTAAGTGTCGCGCGGCAGAGAGAGTTGTGTGTCGTGTGCGCAGAGCAGCGCGGGCATGCGCAGACTCCGAAGCGTGGAAAATACGGTGTGAAGTCACGTCGGAATGTCGCCGGGGTCCACCAGGAAAGACTGGCCGCCGCAATGACATTGCGCCGCTCTTCATTTGGCCAGCAGACAACTATGACCAGCGGCGCTGCATGGCCTCGTCATGTTCGCGGCGTTCTGAGCCTGTGGGGCCGCTTCACACACCATTCTTCTCGTCGACGAGCTGTCAACGCACCTTTGCATGATCATCCTAACGCCAGCAACAAGCCCTTCCCTTGGGGCATGCAGTCGCTCTTCTTCAACCCGGAGATCAACCACCCTGCTGGCGACGAGTAATGTGTCCACTCGGGCAACTAAACAATCGAATGCATGGATTCTAATTCCTGGCGCCTGTATGGGGCTTGGGCACGCCGTGGCAGTGACCGCGCTCGGACTGTCGTCAGCCATTTCCGAGAGCTCAGTCATCGTGGCAAAGGTGGGCCAAATGAGCAGATGCATGGTATGGGGTACAGTGCGTGGTATACATGGGAGGTGGTGGCTTGAGACGCAAAGGGAGTTGTGTGGGTTGAAGAGGTGTAGAGTGCCGATGAAGAGAACTAGACCTCTTCAAAGTCACCTTCGTCGTCGTCGTCGACGTCCATTGCGTCGGGCACAGCCGCTGGTGGTTGCGCTGCTGCCGTCGCAGATACCGTCGCTGCGGGCGCAGTTGTAGCCGCCTTCTCGTCCTTACTCTCCACCGAGGGCTTGGCGTCTTGTGTTGCACCGGCCTTGTCGCCAGAGTCCGCGTCGAGGGCCAGAACAGGGCCAGGGGGCGTACCAGCGACCTCGGCTGCAATCTCGCGACGCAGGCCCTCAATGTCGCGTCTCAACCTCGCTACCTCCTCGTCGCGGCGCGCTGCGGCAGCGACATCGTCGCCCAGCGCGAGCGCAAGACTTAGCTCATGCGCCGTGTCCCGTAACTGCTGTACCGCGCGGATCAGCGCCGACGTGCGCAGCTTCATGTGCAGTGCAGGCAGGGTGTGCGCTCCCGGCGCAGGTGTGATCTGCTGTCAGTATGGTGTACTGCCATGACAACCCTTCTCCCATTGGGAGCCTGAGACCCCACGCCCCGCGCAATCGCCATCGACTCACATCAGCTAGGCGCACGACATCTCCAAGCCCTTCAACAACGGCGCGCACTTCCTTGTCAATGCGCGTGTTCCATGCCGCATACGACTTGTCGAGCTCGTCGCCGTCGTCGTCGAACGTAGGTGCGGCCTTTCGCCGTCCCAGCGACGCGCTGGGCAGCGCCGAGGGGACGTATGTGTCGTATTTCCTGTCCATGAAGGTGACGCTCGCCGTTATGACCCGAATGAAGTGGATTGATACGCCTGAAGTAAGAGCAAGATGGATGGAAGAGTCGTAGAGGCGGACAATGAAATGGGTGGGTGGAAAGTAAGTGACGACGGAGGGTTGGTGGAGGTTGACCACCACAACATTCAACAGGCGCACCTGGCTTCCTTCCTCGCTTGTTTTCCTGTTGCGTCCTTTCAAACCACCATTTATATCAAGAAAACACCTAGAGATGCTGCTGAAACGGCTTGCCAATTCAGTTCCTCCTCATGCAGCTGCACTTATCCCACTCCTCGGTAGGCGGCGCTCGCATGTTTCTTGCTGCATGCTGATACCAGACCCCGAGATCCGAACGACAGAGCAACTGACGCTGACTCCACGCGTCAAGTTGCTAGGGCTGCTCATCACTGCTGTGGGAGAAGAGACAAGTGTATCGGGAGCCCGTCGTACAGCTGCACTGGGAGCAGCTTTGGACGACCTTCTCGCTGCCCTGTCGCCAAGCAGCAAAAGCGGCGAAGAGGCAGCGCGTGCACCGGGACGGCCATGGGAGGGACTCGGCGTGCTGGAGGACGTCCTTCCCTGGGAAGGCCGCGGCGTGCTCTCCCTGGCAGGTGGTAAAGGCGTAGGGAAGAGTGTGAGTCAACCGTGCGCCACGGATCTGACCTCAGCTGCTTGCGCTACATGCAGTTTTGCGGCTGCTTCTGGCGGATACGCGGGCTACGGCGCGCTGGGTTGACACCGAGGGCGCATTCAGCGCGGCGCGTGCACAGGCTGTTCTGCACTTCCTCGGCGGGAGCGTGAGCTTCAAAAATCTGACAAGACAGCTCATGCCAGGAATCTGTTCTGGAGCGTCTGACGGTGTCACGCGCGTTCCGGCTCGAGCCCGAGCTGTTCGACATTTTGGCCGAGCTTCGCGAGGAGCCAACAACCAGCGTGCTTGTAATTGACAACATTGCGGCCCTTTTCCGCGACGGCTTAATGGGGTATACCGCACAAGGTGAGTAGCTTTTCGACAGCACGCTGACGCCAGGACACGCGGCAATGGTTGTGGCTATGGAGGAGGTTGCCACGCTGACATACGAGAGGGGCATGACAACGATTGTAGGTTGCTTTGCTGCGGACGGGCTTAACACCAGGTGGTCAACTCGGCGACGTCGAGCGTGCCCACCAACAAGCTATCGCGATTCTCCGCCACGACTGTGAAACCGTCCCTTGGCACCACGTTTGCTTTTGCGTGCGACATCGAGCTTCTACTCCAGGACACTGGGCGTGTGTTTGGCCTTGCGGACGAGGGCGAGCGCGAGCGCGCGGCGTCGGCACCTGGATTACGTATTCTGGTTGAGGTGCTCAAGTCGCGTCCAACGGTAGGACTTTCCTCGTAGGCATACAACTGACGCCAGCCGACGGGTCGCTGGGGTGTGGTAGAAACTGTGCGGACCGAACGGAGTATAGAGCACTGCTGACGCAAGGACGGTATCGCCGTGTACGACACGGTGCCTCCGCCTGAGGAGGACGAGCGCACGCTGTACCGGTCTGCAGGTGGGGCGACGGGGCGGCCGGCACTGGGATACCTTGGTGAAACGCTTGAACCGGCCGTCGCGCCATTAAAGTCGCGCCGCACGTGAGCGTAATTGGCCGTATGTGTATGAGAGCATCGAGCATTGCGCACTGTGGCCTACGGACAGTGTTTAAACATACAGGTTCGGTTTTGCATTTATGTGAATGACCTGCACGCCAGTCAAGCTGCTTGATAAGACAAACTGCGCCAAGGCCGGAAGCGCATCGCAACTTTTTCCAGCCGCTGTACCAGCTGATCGTGCATCAGCTCCGGAAAAGAAACAGTAACAACACACGCTCTGCATGCACCTTGCTTGTCGCTTGCTGCATCTTGCGCCATTCAGATCGGCCAGCTTGTACGTTATACGTAACGGGTGGCGAACTGGAGCCCCGACTTTTTCCCTGTTGTGCCGGGACTCATCGGTATCATGTTGCGGCATGTGACCAGACCGGCCGTTACGGTACCGAAGCCGACAACTCGAGTGTTGCGCGACACGCAAGCATCAATGCAGCGTGATCAGCAGTGACAAGGTAGATACATAGCATGCATGAAAGCGACAGTAACGAGCACGAGTCTAGTGATAGCGTCCCTTTTGGCCGCGACGCTGTGGGAGGGATGTGCGGACGATACGGTAACTAGCCGTTTGCCGATAACAAACTACTGGGCTGTTGCCACCCAAGTCCATTTGCATCAGACGCAACATCACTGCTGCTCTTCGCCAACACTCACTCCTTCCACGTCCACCCCGTCTTCCACGACTTGCTCTGACAAAGCTTGCAAGGCCCAGCAACTGCTTCTGCGCTGCTCTACACGACATAAGACGGAGCCCCAGTCTGTGCGAGTTGTTATCGACGCACACATCGTGGTGGGAAGTCTGTGCCCACACACGCGTTGAGAGTGAGTCTCGTCGTGTCTTCCCTTGCGCAGCCTCGTGTACCGTGTTTCCATCTCCCTTCCCTCTTTCCTCTTCATCATCACTCCTCTTCCCATCTTGTCGTCGT
This sequence comes from Cutaneotrichosporon sp. PT3311B, assembly GCA_023627985.1. Lineage (NCBI taxonomy): Eukaryota > Fungi > Basidiomycota > Tremellomycetes > Trichosporonales > Trichosporonaceae > Cutaneotrichosporon > Cutaneotrichosporon sp. PT3311B. Next base: position 76,948 of record JAMALP010000011.1, on the reverse strand, counting down.
CGTAGCCTCCCTCTTCGCACCAACATTGCAGTCCACGCCGTCTCCTGGCCATGTCCGAGTACTGTCGGCAATGGGCCGCTGACAACTCCAGTCCCTTCCTCACAGAGCCGCCCGACTCCTCAGCCCCGAGCTCGGCCTCCAGCTCCATGACTCGCCTCAAAGAGCCGCCGCAGGGCGAGACACCCTCCCCCGCCGCTGCCGACTCGGACCCGCTCTCGGACGACGACCTCTCACTCAACTCGTCCGACCTCGACGACGAGGGGTGGCTCGATGTTGCCACCACCCAGGACTCGACGTCAACCACCGCCTCTGCCCTTGGCTCAAGTTTCATTAGCGACCTTCCCTTGTCCAGCCGTGAACCCAGCGAGCGTGATCACAGTGACTCGTCCTCGGACATCGGCGACGACGAAGCCGCGCAATGGGTCTCGTCCGCGGCCATGTCCCCTGAAGGCACCGACTCTAACGACGACATTGACGAAACGCCATCGGCGTCTGCCTCGGCCTCGACGTTTCAACGCTCCTGGATCTTCCCAGACCCCAACAGCCCCTCCAACAGTTTCTCCACTGCCACGGGCGCTAGCAACACGCCCCGCGATAGCCTCGCCAACCTCCGCACAGTCAAGCGTCTCGAGGTCCCGGGATTCTGGAGCCCTATCGACGCGAAGAAGGCGGACGAGGAGACCAAGTTCGACCCCGTCAATGAGACCGAGCTAGAGGCCAAGGGCGATTCCGAAACCAAGGACGAGGATTCAAGCTGCCTTCAACGCGCCGAGCACTCAAAGGACACCACTACCTCCGAGACCACCGGTACCGAGCCCACGCCTCGCGGTACGAAACTGTTTCTCACCTTCTCTCCCGGCGCTCTACGAAAGAGATGGTACGCCGCCGCACGGTTGACGTCAGCTGACACTAGGTCTATCGTAGGCTTTGTTTTTGCACTCATTGTCCTCGTCGCCAGACTGGGCCCGGGCTCGCACGTCGTGGGGCTGGTGTCACAGGCGTTTGCGCCCTCGCACAGCATTTCACCGACGCCCGCGGCGCGTCCGCCCGTCGAGCCAACCAAGCCGCCTGCGCCGCCGCGCGCCAACTGGGCCCTTGGTGCCGCCGATCTGCAGATTGTCCGCAACGCTATCGCAGTCCTTTCTACCGACACTGCGCCCAAGGACGAGCCGACTAAAGCACCACCTCCCTCTGAGTATTCATTCGTATGGCACCGCTTGCGCAAACGCAAGGACAAGGCCACCGACAAGACGACAGACGTCGCGGTCATGACAACTAAAAGTCTTAGTGTTGTGTCGCCCCGTTCGCGCCAACGCTGTAGCTGTCCGCCATCAGCGTGCAGATGCCCCCCCGGCTCATTCACCGACACGGCGTACACGGCGTTGGTTGCAGCAGACGACTTTGCGCGATGGACGCTTAGCTCTCTGTGTGCCATCGCCGCGGAAGCATTGCGCGTTGTGGCCGACGAGGTGGCGTTCGAGGTCGCGTTCCTGCGCCGACTTGCCGACGACTTTGTGCGCTCAGAGCCTATCCGAGCGTTAGTGGACGCGGCAGTTTTGGGCAATTATGAGCGTGTGTACGCGCGTGTGCGCGACGCGGTGTGTGCAAATGACCGCTGCACTCGTGCTGCTGCCAACGCCAAAGAACTAGGCGACGAGGCGCGTGTCCGCGGCTGGAGCAGTATACGCCAAGCACGCCGTGGTCTCGACGTTGCGCTTGCTCGTGGCGCAAGCGCTTTCGAAATGGCCGTCGCCAAGTCCCGCGAGGTTCTCAACGTTGCTGTCGCCGGCGCTCGCACGGGGACATGTAAGCAAAACAAGAGCGCCAAGGAGCACAAGCGCGGCGGCTGCGGCGGCAGACACCAGTGGCGTGCAAAGCGCCCAGCGTCGTCGACCGGTGGTGACGGGAACGGCAGAGGATGGAGCAGACGCCTGCGCCGAGCGCGCGAGCGAGAGCGCGTACGTAGATCAGGCCCGCTGCAGTGCGGGTTCCGCGGTAGCACCGGCTGCCGCGTGCACGTGGGTGGCGCGCGCGGTGTACAAGGGCATGACTGACGCCAGCGCTAACGCCCGCCGGGGCCGCATGAAGTACCGATGTATGCTCTGTAAGAGCATATGTGTAGTATCGCTCTACAAGAGCTGGCTGTGTTGTTATAGTGTCTGTAGATGTGATTGTGTGTGACCTGTACGCGTGTCAAGCTCGAGGATTCCTCAAGCGGCTGTGGCCTGACCAGCTTATCGTTCTACAAGGTGCTGACTGGCGACTTGCGCCATGCCATGAGCTGCCACGAGCATCCTAACACTACATACAATATCCTGTACTTACTGCACTCTCAACTGACACCGGGACGCGTTATGTGACTGACTGACACAAGCGCGTTAGCCCAGACGTTCTCGGGAATCGAGAGCTGCCACAGACCGTCCGCCGAAGTGCGCCACAGACTCGTCCACGCACAGTACAGTACAAAACAGTATAGCATCTACGCTGCAATGCAGTACAATACAACATAGACCAGACACCAATGCTGAGCTGAAGGCCAGCGGGCCATTGGACAAAGGTACAGCACTGACCTACACCTCGAAGCTGTTGAGAAAGTCGTCTGCGTGCGCCATGGTGGGCCCATCAGTCCAGACAGTGAAGACATACTGCTGCTCGTCGGCGTCGCCCTCGAAGTCCTCGGCGCCGTCTTTGGGGCCAGGCAACGTAATCAGCTTGTGCTGGTATTTACTCGCGAGAAACCCGACCACGTCCCCGGGATTGAGGCGCGCCGAGCAGAAAAGCTCAGGTATGACGAGGAGTGCGGGCCTGTTGAGGACGGTGATGATGGTGTAGTGCTGAGCATGGTCGTTCTTGTCCTTGTGGAAGCGGCTGGCCTCACCCATTGACACGGCTACCATGCTTCCCAGGCCTGCAAAGCGTGCGGCACTGTTACCGGCGTGCGTCGTTTGGAGCGCCGCGGCTGTCGAGTGTGTGCGCTTCTGTCCCGCCTTCGTGGGCGCTGGCGACCCAGTCGAGCTTGTTTGCGCCCCGCCGGTCGACGCCGCGCGGGCAGCTGAGCGTGTTTGCGGCTCATCACTCGACGCCGCTGCGCCAGTCGACACCGCCTCGCCAGCCAACGGTGCACGCCGTGTGCGTCGTTGGCCTGTCTTTTCTGCCCCGCCAGTCGACGCCTCCCCGCTAGCCGAGCGTGTTTGCGCCCCTCCAGTCAACGACGCTCCGCCGTCTGACCGTGTTTGCGCCCCACCAGTCGACGCCGCGCGGGCAGCTGACCTTGTTTGTCGCCCGTTACTCGACGCCGCTGCGCGCTCCGTCTTCGGCGTTGACGCTGGCGCTGGCGCCCCTGTGGGTCGTGTTTGCGCCTCACCAGTCGACGCTGCGCGGGCAGATGAGCGCGTTTGTCGCCCGCAAGTCAACGACGCCCCGCCGTCTGATGGTGTTCCCGCCCCGCCAGTCGGCAGTGTGCATGCGCGCTTTTGTCTCGTATTCGCTGATTCGCCAGCCAGTGTTTCCGCCTCGCCAGCCGACGCCGCTATACGACGTGAGCGCTTTTGCCCCGTCTCCACTACCTTGTCCTTTGACGCCAGCGCCGGCTTTTGCGTCCGAGCTCGTGTCCGCCCCTTCGCGCCGCCTCCGCGAATATAAGTCATGACCTCGCGGTGGTGATATTCCATCTTGAAAGCTGTTGGCCGGTCCAGAAGGCGTAGAGTGGTGTTGACACGGTGTACAGCCCTCTCCAGGGCGTCACAGAGGGCAAAGACAGCCTTCTGAGACCGCGGTTGCCTGTAGTCTGAGGAGATGAAAGCATGTCTGGAATAGCGCACCCAGATCCCAAGCCACCACTGGTGGAAGTTTGCTCCATGTGCTGCCGTGGTGTGTGTCCGCAGCCCAGTCTTCTGGACAGCCTTTAAGGCAGCCAAAAGCTCTGAGCGTTCATCGGGCTTGACGGCATTCTTGTACCGCCAAAACGCGAAGCGTGGTGAGTCCTCTAAAAACTCTGGGTTGCCTGGGTTAAGGATAGCAGTGTTGTCCTGGTCTCTAAGCGGCGAGATCTCGTCCTCTACGCTTTTGAACTGGCCTACGGCTTGATAGACGCGGCACTTGAATGGTGAAGAGTAGCTTTCTATCTCGAATGCGAATGGAAGCGTGTGGATTAGGACAGGCTGTAGCTCGGGTTTGGTGACCTCGGCTGCGGGTAGGGTAGCGTCGGGCTCGGGTTTAGCAACGTCAGGCGCGGGTCTGCTATCGCCGGGCTTGGTATCCGCCGGCTTGTTCTCGACGTGGTCCCAACTCGACAGCCCTTTTGCGAGTAGCTTTGCGCGCAGCCTCTTTTCGCGTTGCTTCGTTATGCGTGCGTTCTTTGTGCGTACCATGCTGCTGGCCGTTGCGGCGGTACTGTAGGATAGAAGTGCATAGAGCAGGCGACATGAACAACGGAGAAAGAGTTGGACAGACATCATCGGGCAATGGAATGCCACATAGGGCCGAGGCCGACCCGTGGGGTGACATTTTAGTTCCGTTTTGAGACCAAGAGCGATTGCTCCGCTGCATCGTTGTAACTGTTGTCTAGACCGCCAACTCTCGCGCCGCTGTGCTCCTTGTCCAGCACAGTCAAGCTCGATGGCCGACCTCTCAGCCGACGAAGTGCGGCGCAGGTCGCAGGACTTGGTCAACAAGGTGGCCTATTCCATGTACGACTCGCCGTACATTCTCCTCCTGCGCGTCTTTATCGACCAGGACAATCAAACAAACTCGCCCGTGTGCGCTTGATCTCCTACTGCTGGGCTCGGATCTGACACCTGCAGGATATCTGAAAAGCGCCTCGCCGAGATTCTCGACCTTGCACCCAACGATGTACGCAAGTATCTCGGTATGCTGCATGTGCACCACCTGATCAAGCGGTGAGCAGAGTCGCGCAGTTCCTCATCGCTGACCCCGCAGCCACGTCAATAAGGAGAGGCAGCCGTTGACAGGGTACCAGCAGCGGGTAATGGCGAACGGAGGACAGGTGCATGGCGTCGCACCCGGTCAAATGTCCAAATCGCGCGACGTCATCTACTGGTACCTCGACTACCGCGAGTTTGCCGATGTGGTCAAGTACCGCATTGCGATGATGCGCAAGGCGATTGACGAAAAGATCAAGAACGAGGTCGGGAAGCGCGGATACATATGTCCAAACTGTGCCAAGGTGTACGACCCACTCGAGGTGGCGCGTCTGATGGACCCGTCGGGGTCGGCGTTCCTGTGTGACCTGTGCGGCACTGAACTCGTCGAGGACGACCCAAGTCTACACGGCGACGAGGGCCAGGGGCAGGACCGCATGCAGCGCTTTAACACTGCGACGGCGCCGATTCGAGATGCGCTCAAGAGCATCGAGGGCGCCAAACTGCCGTCTGTCAACATTGCGTCATGGATCGCACACAACGTCAAGGTCGCGATGGCGCCTGCAGATGGCGTCGAAGCGGGGCCCAAGAGCCATTTCGAGGTGCGCATGGGCAACGAGGACGACGGCGATGCCCGTAAAAAGGAGGCAGACGCACAGCGCGAGAAGAATGCCTTGCCGGTCTGGCACCTCGAGTCGACCGTCACTGGCGACGCCACGGCGCTCGGTCACGACAAGAAGGCGGCCGAGGCCAAGGTTGCGGCGGAGCGCGCAGCCGCCGACTCGGCACAAAAACAGACCCTCGAGGAGGATGCTGCGCTGGCGGCGTACTACGACAACATGGAGGGCGCAGGCGAGGACGTGGGCGAGGACGAAAACGACATGGAGGAGGCCGAGCTTGGTGCGCCAGAACCTGCCGGCGACACGCCTGCCACGTCGACGCCCGCGCCAGACACGAGCGCCGTGGCCACACCCGCAAATGCCGACGTCACTGTCATGGTCGGCGGCAAACCCATGCGCCTCGCCGACATTGGCGACGCCGAGGAGCAGATGATGACCCCCGACGAGTACGAGGCGTACTATGCAGCAGCCGACGCCGCCGAGGGCGCATAGACTATACACATGCATGTTGTATATTATAGACCCGGTGGCGATTACGCCTGGCTCGAAAGACGTGTAGCACAGGGTTTCAGCGAGGACATGTGTGAGCTTGGACGAGGACACAACGCCTTGCATGCTATCACACTTGCTACCTACTCGTACGTCGACAGACGCCTAGACACCAATAATACCGTCGATGGAGCCAGCCATGAGCTGCTGCTCAACTATCTTCCTGCGCTCGCCTGCAGCGATGCGCTCTGCCTCAGCGTCGGCCAGGACAGCCGCAGCGACGCGCTGGGCAGCCTGAGCGCGGAGAGTGGCCGCCTGCGCTGCGGCCATGGTCTTGTGGTGCGCGGCGAGGTCGGCCTCCCACGCGCCGACAAAGGGAACTTTGAGGGCCGGAAGTTCGGCAGCGATCTGGGCGTCACGCAGCCGCACCGCGGCTTCGGGGTCATCGGGCGCTGGAGCTGCAACCGGCGCAACAGATACGTTGGCTGCGGCGTTGGGCGCGGGGGCGTGTACGGGCGGCATGGGGGGCACGGGCATGGCTGCGGCGGCGAGCGCTGCGGGGCCAGTAGGGGGCGCGCGCGCCGCCCAAGGAGGTGGAATCGGTGGCCGCGCGCCGCCCTCGAGAACGGGCACGCCGTAGCCCGACGGAGGCCCGCGACTTGGTCCTCCCGGCGGTGGGATCGCGCCGGGACCGTATGCCCTCGGCCCGGTCGGCGGAGCACGTGGGCGGGGCGTGCTGCTTGCACTGGCGCTGTCGCGGCGCGGCGACAACGAAGCGGACCGGCGTGGAGGCGGCGAATGCCGCGTGCTGCGGGATCCGCGCGACGATGCCGACGGACTACGCCGTGTCGACGGGCTCCGGCGCCATCCACGGTCACGCCCGCGGTCTCTGTCCCTGTCGCGATCGCGGTCCCGGTCCCGGTCCCTGCGCCATCCACGGTCCCGGTCCCGGTCGCGATCGCGCTCGTCGTCGTCGCTACCACGGTATCTGTCGGCGAAACGGTCTGCAAATCCGCGACGGGGACTGCGCGCGCGCGGAGGTGGAGAACGGTCTCTTTCGCGGTCTCTGTCGTGGTCTCTGTCGCGGTCTCTGTCGCGGTCTCTGTCACGGTCACGGTCGCGGCGGTATGGTGAGCGGGAGCGGCGTGGGGAACGTGATCCGCGGCGGCGCGTGTCCGGCGACGTAATTTGTCCTTCCTCGGGCGACCCGGCTCTACTGGCGTCCTGCGTTCTATCTCCTGATGCGCTCGCGGACGTTGACGCCGGCGACCGGTCACGTTCGCGCTCCCGCTCTCTCTCGCGTCTCCGGTTGTAGTCCTCCCACTCGTCCCGCTCGTCTCGTCGGCCTCCGCGTCCACGCCATCGACCACCACGTCCCCGGTCACGGTCCCTGTCGCGGTCGTCCCAGTCGTCGCTGCGGTACCTGTCCGATCTGTAGCGCGGAGAAGGCGAGCGCCGCCGGCGGTATGGCGATGGCGAGCGCGGCATGACGCGTGACTGATGACTTGACAGAGAAAGCCGGCCGGTCGTCGGCGCCGGGTGTTTCCGGTTGCTACAGGGGGGCGTGGGCGTGTCCTACGGACTTTCAGATCATAAGACGCCGCCAAGCCAGCGTTGAGGTTTGTTAATGGCGCAAATGCACGCAGTGGTAGCCAGTAAAGGAGGATTGTCGAAGCTGAACATTGTTTCTCGGTGGCGTTCGAATGAAATGTGTTTGGCTGGGAAAAGCTCGGATATACTCCACGTGACAGATTCAGTGGGTTCGAATCTTTTCCGAGGCCGGCGACTTTTGTCTCGGGTTGTGGGGTGGGCGCGACTTAGCCGAGAATGCCTTGGAGCCCCAGTGTCCGCTCAACTCACCCATGATCCGGTCCGATCCAGCGCGTGCCGAGATAGATGCGAGCTTGCGAGGTATATGCTGTTGAAGCGACCTCTAGCGTTGCTCAAGACGACCACTTCAGCATCGCTCACTGTCTCTTCACCGCCGCCATGATCCCCACCACCCGCCTCCTCTCCCGCGGCAACACCCTTGGCTGGATCGGCCTCGGCGCCATGGGTAACCCCATGGCGACCAACCTGTACACCAAGGCGTGGGCTGCCGCCAACGCCCGCAAGGGAACCGACATGCCCGAGATGGTCATTTGCGAGCCCAACGACGCAAACGCAAAGGCCTTTATTGAAGGTGTGCGTGCCGTTAGCGGCGACGAGGCTGCCGGTCGCGTTAAGCGCGTCACCGCACCCAACGAGTGAGTAGGCCTTCACGCCGCTTCTCGGCCGAGATATCTCAACTCGCGTAAGGCGAGCCTTGGCGTTGTGTACCTCTGCGGGAGGTGCTGGCTTGCGCAAGCAAGCAGCAGCAGGTCTTAGGATACTGGCGGCTCGTGTTTGGCTGTGCTGACGGCAGGGTGTCCAAGGCTGCGGCGCGCGTGTTCACCATGCTGCCGTCGACGCCGCAGGTCGAGGCAGTGTACCTCGACGGCGCGCAGGGCCTTCTCGCTGGTCTCGGCGAGGCCGGCGCGTCGGGCTCGCTCACTGAGCAGGTCAAGGCGAACCCATGGCTTCTTGGCGACGTCGAGCATGCCGAGGTGCCCACAAACGCCCACACCCTCCTCGTCGACCACACGACCCTCGACCCCACCGCGGCCAAGAAGGTTGCCGACACGGTGCACGACAAGACAAACAGCACGGCGCTTATGGTCGACGGACCGGTCTCGGGTGGTGAGTGCAGTGTGAGAGACCTCGTCTTCCCCTCTGCTCCCCCGCAACGACACTCTCGCTGACATCAGGCATCACCGGCGCCAAGGCGGGCACATTGACGATCATGTTTGGCGCTGGCAACGCTGCCGCGCCTGACCTCGCGCGTGGCCTCATGCAGTACATGGCCCGTGAGGGTGGTGTTGTGCCCTGCGGCGGCTCTGGTGCTGGTGTCGGCGTCAAGGTGTGCAACAAGTGAGTCTGACGGCGGGAACTGTGTTATGGCGGTGTTGCCTGGGCACCTTCTTAGACCTTTAGCTGACACCAGCCTCGTGCTTGCCATCAACCAGATTGGCCTGGCGGAGGGTCTTGCGCTCGGTAACGCGCTCAACATTGACCCTCTGTTGCTGCACAACATCTTCAACACGTCGAGCGCGGCTTCGTGGTCGTCGCGTGTCAACTCGCCGCTCAAGGAGGTCGAGGGGTCGCCGGGCTCTCGCGGGTTCACTGCTGGGTTCCAGTCCAAGCTCATGCTCAAGGACGTGGGGCTGGCTCTGACCGCTGCGCACGCCCACTCGCTGCCCACTCCTCTGACTTGGGCTGCGTCGTCGGTGTACGACGCCGTGTGCAAGGACGGTTCGGGTGACATGGCTTCGCAGGACTTTTCGGTTGTGTACAAGTGGCTGCTGGAGAAGCAGAGCCAGGGCGTCGAGGACGGATGGAAGGAGGGCGGCCCCGGTGACAAGGCTTAGATGGTAGCTTTGTAGATTGATTTGTAAAAGAGGGGCACTGCATATGTGCATACTTGTTGCTGAGTCGTGGGTCGTGAGGTCCTTTTAACCAAAGCACGGTTGTTAAACTGGGCATGGCATGTTGCCCAAGGTGTGCTCCTTGGTGGGAACCCGGATGGAAAGACTCATCCTTCTGAGCGCCCTTGTCGCCAGGTTTAGGCCGTCATTCTCCGGACGCCTCTGCAACTCCCAATTCTGTTTGGCAGTAGAGACATCGAGCGTCAAGCCAACTGGGTATGTGCACTGTATATCATCTAATCTGGAGCGGTGCCAGTACGGGGCGGGGTCAAGGAATAAGCAATAGACACGGAGCCAAGTAATTAAGTAATCCAATGAAAGTGATTAGTGACGTATCCGCTGTATGCGCGTGAGGTGGCTGGGCGTGCCTGTCGGGTGGGTGGATCCCATGGAGGCGAGCTTGTCGAGCCTTTGAGCAGCAGTGACGACACGGCGATACGCGATACGACAATACGATACGCGATACGACAGATGTTCGAGGCCATGGAAGGACACCGAACCAAGCCGAGCGGCAGAGACCGGACAGGCAGCCAGCAGCTTGGAGATGTCACGCCCATCTTTGGTCGCTCCGTCGTCAACATCACCTGTCGCTAAACTTACAGACCAACATCACCCGCTCCGCTCTTCTCACTCCACCCACTACTCTTGCTCCCTCACCACATAGCAGCAATTGCCCACCATGTCCATGCCCTACACCGTTCAGCCGGCGACGCCCAACGACATCGTACGTCCATCCACGACCGGTCCTTTGCTGACATCCAGCCAGAGATGCTCAAGATGATTGTTGATCTCGTGCGTAAACCGCTCCTCAGGTCGGCGTTCTGAATGCCCCCACCAGGGCGTTCCTTGGAATTCGATCTAATCTCTCACCCACCGTCCACGCAATGCTGACGCCCATCATAGGCCATTTACGAGAAGGCGCCTACGGCCGTCACTGCGACGCCAGCGATGATGAACAAGGCTCTGTTCGAGGAAAAGTACGCGCACGCCATGATTGCTCGCGACCAGAACGGCCAGGCCGTCGGCTACTGCATCGTGAGACTTCACTTACAGCAGCACGTAGCTGACCTCAGTACTTCTTCACGTACTCGACGTGGCTCGGCAAACCTGGTATCTGGGTCGAGGACATTTACGTGGCCCCCGAGTTCCGTGGACATGGCCTCGGCAAGCTGTTCTTTGGCTACATCGGCGAGATTGCAGAGGAGAAGGGCTGTGGCCGTGTCGAATGGACCGTGCTCAAGTGGAACACGCCCGCCATTGACTTTTACGAGAAGCGTATCAACTCGAACCCCTTGGACGAGTGGCAGACTGAGCGTGTCGAGGGCGTTATCCCCATCCAGGGCCTTGCTGCTCTCAGGAATGAGATCGAGGTCATGGCGTCTCGCGGCCAGCTCTAGACTCCTTGAAATACACTGCTAGAATAGACCAAAGAAAGGATGCAGAGATGAAGCAGCAACCTCAAGAGACAATTACACGTGATGTTACAACAAGAACACCCCTCAACGAATAGTAGTGTAGCCCGAACCCTTCTTCTCTGCAACCTCGTCAACAGGCTTGTCGCCAGCCTGGGCAGCAGGTACGGAGCCGAGCTTGGACATGTCCATGGACAGTTGCTTGGCATCGCCCTTGAAACCAACGTAGAAGACTTTGGAGCGTGCCGACGTTTCGGCTTCCGACTGTCATCAGCCCGCGTCACTGGTCGTGGCTCTCACAAATAAAAGGGTCACGCTAAAGACATTGGCCATGCGCTGCACCTTGAGTGCCCACTCATCAACGTCCCGGCGGCCGCCGAGGTCACGCCGCTGCACAGGCGGCTCGCTGACGTCCAAGTCCATGATCGCATCCATGCTCTCAATGTCACCAAAGTCTGGGGCATTCGGCAAATTGGCATACACGCGCAATCGCCCTGGACGGTGTGGGTGTCCCGGCGATGGCAGCAAAAGCACGAGGTTGCGCAACCGCAGACTCGCAGTAAAGGGAATGTGCAGAATGAGCTGTTGTCAGCGGGCATTATGACATCTTTGCATACTTCGTCATCGACGCCACTCTCAACATAAGCGTCTTCGTCCAGACGTTCGTCCCATGGCTTGATCACATTGGGCGCACTCGCAGGGTCCACCAAGTTGACGCCGACGACGCTACCGTCAGTCACGACACATGCTAACAAACAAACTTGTCGCGGTCGATCCAGGACCACAGGTTGGCATTGCTTCCCTCGCCGGCGCTCACACGCTCAAGTACGTCAGTCGTGACGTTATCGTTCAGGTCATCGACCGTGAGGTCGTCTGCGCAGCTCATGGTGAAGCGGCGCGTCGGCTATCGATGACAGTGTTGTTGAGTAAGACGCTCAGTCATCGCGGGCTGAACCACGAAACCATCTCCTCGGCGGCATGTGCGGGGGCCCACGCGATCTGACCCTACAGTATCAGACTCCACGTGGCTTTTGTAAATGACACCTGTAATTCCATCACGCGCACTCAGTACCTAGAGCAACAACTGAACAACTCGATCGTCACTCTGCTTGCATCCACACCGCACTCGACATACAGCAGCAGCGCCGAGGAGGACAATGGTGTGTAGTGCTGCCTGGATCACGCTGACAGTCAGCTTCCCCTCACGCTTCTCGACGCCGCTCGGGGCAAGCCGATGGTACGTCAGGGCGGACGAGACACTACACCTAGGTGACGTCCCGGCCTGGCCTCCTCACCATGCGCGTACATCATGCTGACCGCGCGTTTACGCGCAATGCCCACCTGCTTTGCATGGTTATCACTTTAGCTTGTCGAGCTCAAAAGCGGCGTGACGTACAACGGCCACCTCGTCGACGTCGACAACTTTATGAACATTACCATGCGCGAGGTGTACGAGACTAGCGCGGATGGCGAGCGATTCTGGAAGATGAAGGAGATCTTCATCAAAGGCAATGTGGTGCGTTGAAGGTTGTCAAAGTGCTCGTGGGGGCAGCTTCAGCCTCACTCCACCTCTTCGTCGGTTTACAGCTAACGGCAGATCAAGTACTTCCGTCTTACAGACGCGGTGCTCGACCAGGCCGCCGAGGAGCAGGAGAAGCAGCGTGCGGCGCGTGCAGCGGAGAAGGCGCGCGGCGGAGGCCGTGGTGAGTGCTACTGGGAGCGCCCAAGAACAACAGCGAAGAGCCCAGCGCTGACGGCAGGCGGACGAGGCGGCGTGCCAGGACGTGGCGGTGAGCCACACCTGCGTAATATTACTGACCCCAGGACGTGGAGGACCACCGCGTGGTGGTGGTGGCGGCGGTATGCGTGGACGCGGCGGCGGCGGTCCCCCTCGCGGAGGGCGCGGTGCCGCCCCCGGCCCTCGATAAGCACGGCGCACGTCGCGCGATTAGCCCTGGACGACGATGCATATGTAGCAGTGCTTGAGGCCGCCTCGATGGGTGGCAGAGCGACACCCCGGCGTCGGAGAGGCGGGGATGGTAGAACCGGGCGTGTATGTTGCTTGGTTGCCACTGGCGGCGCGCAAGAGCATCCAAGAATCTCACGACATGGGTTGACCACTGACGGCATAGGGAGGTAACTTTTGACACTACAGGCTGTTCAACCAGCACGTCCGCCAGACCGTCTTCATCCTTGATCGGGCCGCCTTCTGTGATTTCTGATGTTGTCAGCGTGACGGCGGTTGGTTCGTTTCGACTCTACGATCCACAATTGTGAGAGATAGAACGGTACTAGGCACATATCTTTCCACGCGTTGCCACCCGCCAGATCCGCGTTTCAACGGTGCACGGTGCGCAGTCCGCGCAACGCACCTTATTCCCCGTCGCGTCGGGTGTTTGAACCCATCTGTCGCTGCCTTCAAGCGCGACCGATGCAATCGGCAGCATCCGGGGGAGGTGCTGTTGGTCCGTGCGAGTACTCCCAGTTGACTGACACGCCCACCATCTAATGGCCGCCCAGCGCTCGTGGCCTGTGCACGAACAATACAGGTGCAAGATGTGCAAGTAGTGCAAACTGGTTGTGTGGGGCGCCTGGGCGTGTTTGAGATGTGCATCTGAGGAACCGTCGAGAGATCTGGAAGCGGTTCACAGCCACGACAAACACACACTGGTCGTGCCGCGGCGGTGGCGCAAGACGAAGCAAGGCGCAAAATGTGGGGCCTGACTTGAAACGCGCGCGCCAGCGCGCTCGGACCGGCGGCCCCGCAACTTTGTGTTTTGAACATGAACACACAAGACGTCGGGCTGCTCCACCGCGGCCGTGGTGTTGCCGACTGGCCAGGAAGCGTGCCGACAAAGAGATACCTTGGCTTCGCCGAGATACGTCGCACGTCCCAGACAGACGCGACGCAAAGGGTACAGGGATAAGACAATCCAGACGGATCGAGAGGTGTCAGGATGTCGCGCGACATTCTGCAAACATTGCCATCGCTGGCATTGTCACAACAACGCCTACATTTCTGTCCATCTTTATATCAGCTCGAAACAAGCAGGTCAGATGCGTCTCACATCGCTCCTTACGCGCCATCGGCCCACACAGTCGACCTCTAGCCTCATGCCGTACATCCAGCCGCCAGCGCCACCAGCCTCGTCAGGTCATTCCAAGACGCCGTCGTCATTTGTCCCGGAGGAGCCGCTCCCCGAAGACGTGGTGCCTGTAGAAATCTCACGCAACGTGGTGTTGTCAGCGAGGGTGTGCACGCCGGGTCGGACTGGCCCACCAAGCGACGGCGGCGGCGTCGCTGACGTCTATGTCGACCCCTCACTCCCAACAATATTGTTCTGCCACCCGACATGGCTTGATTCATACTTTTTGTACGCACAGCATGGCGACAGCGCTGACAGCAGCTATCCCCAGTTAGACGACACTCTCTTTGCGGGCGGGTGCAACCTTGTGGCATTTGACATGCGGGGCCATGGACTCACGAAAGTGGTTGGTCGCCGCGACGAGACGTATGATGCCTGGGTCGCAGCTGATGACCTGGCGCGGGGCTTGGTGGGTCTGCCCGTTGGCGGTGGCGTGCAGACGCTAACGTCAGACCCGTCTCGGTGTGGAGTCTGCGCACGTTGTAGGAGTGGCATTTGGCGCCGTCGTAGGGCGTAATCTCGCGTCTGCACATCCACATCGTGTCGCGAGTCTCACCCTCATCTCTCTTCCGCCGGACACGGACAACGAGGATACGGCGCATGGCTATGTGGAGTGCCAAGAGGTGGGTCGACGTGGGTGGGAAGCGGGGAGCAAGTATTGCTTGCTTTGGACTGGTCGAGGCAGAGCTTGCGGATGTTGGTGTCTTGGGCGCTGTCACTGGCGAATGTGGATATCCGCACTGACTGTGCCGGCTCGCGCTGGTCGGAACAACACTGATACACACAGGCATTGGAGACTGCGGCTCTGACTGGGTGTGCGGACACCCTCGATGGCATTACAGAAGCGACCTTTGCGTACGATGCCGGGACCCTCGCTCCCGCAGTACGCGACATTAGGGATGAGTATGTCCTCTTAGCACGCGAACGGCTGGGGTGCAGTGCGGTGAGCCATTGTGCGCCAACCAGCATTGACAAGACAGGACGCTTCGTCTGACGCCGCGTTCTATATCTGGGACCCAGTCGTGTCGCGGCTACCTCAAACTCCCGAGCAGATTGAACGTATCGCGTGTCCCGTCTTCATTCTTCAGGCAAGTCGGTCCACAAGGGCTCGTTGAGGTACAGATGCTGATCCCAGACGACGGCCGACGAACCTGCCCTAACAGAAGACGCGGAAACTTGGGCGTCCAATTTCAACGCCCTGCACGACGACGGGCCTCGTGCGGATGTTCTCCTAGTCGACAACGTTGGCAACTTTATGACCTTAACCAGTCCCAACGTGTGAGTTTGTGGCTGCGTCTAGGCCGTAGGCCGGCGTCTCTGCGTGTCTCCTGAGTCCTATGGATGACCTTTCTGTCCCTCGTTGGACGGCCGCTGGCGCATGCTCATGCCAGGATCAACCCCGTCATCGCCAAATTTATTGGCACGCCGTCGTCGTCTGGCCTTCCTGAGCTGTCGGAACTGGGGTCGCGAATCGAGGGTGTACCCGAGCCACGAACACCAAAGACGCCGCGGGCGCTGGTGGCGCTTGACATCTCGCCGCTCAGCTCGCCGCGTGGCACCCTCGCGCGCGTCAAGGATTCCGAACCAGTCAGCGTCACCGTCCAGGTCGTTAAAGAGGTGTTTGGCTGAAGCAGGGAGCATGCAGAGCGTGTTTTACGAAGCCATGCATTTGATTTGGGCGGCGCATGGCTTCAATAGGTGGCGGACCGGAAACCTGGACGAGCGAGTCTCCGTGTACAACGCGTCAAGCGCCATGTGCAACGCGTCTTTGCACTAGTGAGAAGCCATTTGCCACAAGCCACTGCGCCGTGCCAAGGAAGGCAAGCTCGATGTCATACTGTCGCCCGCCAACCCAACGACAACGCGACCCAGTGCAAGAGCTACAAGTACAGCACTCCTTGACCGTCTCCAGCAGCAGCAGCCATCGTCTGCTGCAATTGCAACGCGTTCAGCATGATTCCCGTCGTCGATCCCGAGGTCTGCAGGACATAGCGCAAGCCACTCGACATGGCGCAAGCCACTCAGAACGCGTCGTTGCAATGGCCCTTGTCATACGACGGGAACAGATCGCCTGGGGGGTTGATCACGTCCTCACAGACGCTCGCACGATGGAGATCTCGAGGCGCGTGCGCGGACATACCCACCCTGGTGAACGTTAAACTTTGCGCTGCTTACTGTTCTACTACACTGTACTGTAGTGTGCGGCTTGAGGTCACTGTGCCTGCAGAGTGCCGTCGTCGTCGGGGAATCAACCCCCGGCACGTTCACTGTTTGTGTTTTCAAGGGATACCCAAGTGTCTGTAGCCGTGCAAAGGTGTGCTCCCTGTCGGTGTGCTTGTGCGGGTGCATGTGTCGGCTGCGGATGCATGTGCCCTCCGTCTGTTCGCGTTGTGTCCTCTAGCAAAGCCGACCACTTGGTCACCTCGTGAACTTGCTTCGATTCGCATGCGCACAGACCAGGCCGTCTGCTACCTATCACCTCAGCGATAGCACACTTTTTTTCCCGCTTCGTCTTGTTTGCTCTTATATACATGCTTCACGCAAAGCTTGGTCAGCTTTCCTACGCCGAGATGCTGCCCCAGCTTCGACAAGACGCTACCGTCACGTCAACGACAGTCACCACCGTAACGACCCCCGGGCAGTCCGGCCGCACCCAAGCGCTCCAGCATCACCAAAGTCCTCTCGCTCAACCCCAACCTTCATTGCCCCAGTCTTCCACAGGTGCTACCGCAGGCTCATCGTCCGCTTCTGCCGCAGCCCGCATGGACTGGGACAATGCGTTTCTCGAAGCTAGCAACACGTATGGTCGCAACAACGCCGTCGCACTGAGATACGTTGCCCAAGCCGCCGCCCACGCTGCTCAGACCGCACAGCAGGCACAGTTGGGTATGCCACTGGGAGCGGCAGGAGTACCCTCAGCCTCTGCGGCGGATTCCACCTCGGCCGCGCTTGCCGCAACCCCAACTCTCTATCCGTCGCCCCCTTCAGCCACATGGCATCAGGAGGCAAGTTGTCCCATGCCCCCCTTTCTACATCCATTACCACACATACTGACGACAACAGCTGCTTACTCGTATCAGTGGCATTCCTCCTCAGCCAAACCCTGGACGTTCCCGACCTGCGCAGTACAAGGCGTACGTGGCGTGGTCCCAGTCAGTTGCAATCTGGCACACAGAGCTAGAAGCCTTTTGTCGACAGGCCGGAGGAGGCCCAGCATCAAGCCCCGTAGCTCAGTCTTCCAGACTGCACAACAGTCCGCACCTTGTTACATCCCGTCTCAGCCCAAGCACACAGGCACCAGGCGGTGCTTCGACCCACCGCGCCCAGCTTCCACCCTCACTCGCACTGGCCGCTGGCCAACTTGGCCAGGCAGCCGGTCTCGCACCCGTAGCGGGACACCCCTTTCTACCCATGCTCAGTCCTGTGGCGCTCGAAGCATACCTTGTCAACGAAGTGACGCCCAATTACCGCCGTTTCCGCGCTCTGGCAGACAGTGCAGATGGGGAGGGGTCGCTCTCCCCTGACGCCAACGACTTGTTGGTCCAGCTTGAAGGCGCTCTTGAAGCGGTTGTCCACAGCCGCGTCCTCACTCACATTGCACCCGAAAGCTCGCCCGACATTGCCAGCGCCTCGTTTGTTCAGTTTGCGGCCCACGAGCTCCTGCCGTCCTGGGAACGTTTTCGGGCCTCGGTCGGTGGCTCGCCCGACGAGCTCCGTCGTCTATCGTGGGGCGACGACATCATCCTTACCCTCGTGGCAAGTCTCGAAGCTCTTCGCGAAGCCTCCGTTCCCTGCGGCTGTCATTGAGCTTTTCTTAGAGTCCGGTTTAGATAAGGAGACGGATAGAGTGCTCGGACACTGTACATACAACTGTATATAGCCAATATGAATGCAACGTACATCAAGGTCGGAACACATGCGTCTTAGGTTGGAAGGACACTTGGTGCATACATTGTCACCTTTCCGTCAATGCACCCCACGCCCATGCGCCCGGTCAGCCAGAGTCGATGAAAATACGTCTCGGCGCCATCAAACTGGACGACAACGTCACCCTGATCCGTTTCCTCATGCATGGTCACGGATTTTGCAGTGCCGTCTTTCCAAAAGGTAGTTCACCGCGCGGGCTTTCTGATGGTACTATCCTTGCGGCTGAGAGATTTACCGTATGCACATGTATGGAACCTACCCCCTTTCTGCTGAGATGACAACCTCTAAACGACTCTGCAATGACTATAAGTCAACAGGCCGAATTCCTTCTGCCGCCTCAATCAGGTTTTCATGATTTGTTGGACAAGGGCGTCACTTGAGAATACATATTTCAAGTGTGCTCCGTTGGATTTAGGCATGAAAAGGCAGCTGGTCCAGAAAAAGCGCATTCCTAATGCCTCTGCTCGACCTCCAGTAGTTGTGGCCTTGTGCACAGGAGCATTGTCCTCTACAACCAATAACCGAACATTCTTGCCAGTTGCGCGCACTGCCAGGCGGTGGAAATTGGTTCTTCGGTGACATGGGTCTTGGTCTTGTAGATGTCAAATAGATAAGCCGCTACAGGATGGGCCCTCACCTTGCCGCAAAGTGGCAGTGAGCCGTGATCTTGCAATCTTGAACCTGACTTTGCCACATGAGACAATGGTCAAGTTGCCTAGTTGCCGCCTTTTCAACGCGTGTCGTCGGCGATGTCACACTGTAGAGAACGTCGGCAGCGTCGCTGTCACTCTTGCTTCTGATGGCGTCGAGGGTGTGAATGGTGTGAGGAAGTGCAAAAGCCAAAGAAGGATTTCACAAGGGAAGGAAACGGTCAGTACAGCTGGGTGACTGGACTTCATGTTTGAGTGGCAAACTTTCGTCCTTTCCAAGAGTGCTCACAGTATCAACGTTCAGTTCAACGGACCGTGCAAGCCGAGGAAGGCAGAGGGCCCATCTCAAACAGAACGGCACTCTCTTGCATTCACAAAGACAGCTCGTTCACCACGGCAGCGAGCTATACAAACTGTGAGTCCTACGTTTTGACGTCGGGCGTGGCATCGAAATGAATTGCATCAAACAATGGTGATCTTTTACCAATCCAAATGGCACTCGAGACACTTAATGACGGCGTGCCAAAACTGAACGTGTACTGACTGTACCTTTTTATCAATAGCCACCAAGTTGAAATCAAAGTGCAGGGTTACTGCGCAGATAATCTTACGTTGTACTGTAGCTTGCAGCATGTACTTTTATTATCATACCAAAACTATGTACTATAATGTACTCGATGGACTGTAGGTCTATGGGGAAACCGGTCGGTCTTGGTTAAGTGTCCTGGTGAGTCAGGCCCAACAGACGACTACCGCAGCCTTGCGGAATGAGGATGTCGACCACATACTTTGTCACTTTGACCTCTTTGCAGCTTTTCACAACGTGTCTGCGGTATGTAGTTTGAGGGGCTACTATGGCTGGAGGTATTTGAGGGGCCAGGGCTTTGGGCGGTCTCAGGTGTCGAAAGCCAGCGTTTTGGCGCAAACGGTACGAGGATGTCAATGCCGCCCCCCTACGTCCGTCGGGGGTTGACGAACGCGCAGTCAAAGTGCCTCGTTTTGTGAAGGAGCCTCTGCTCACAAACCATTGTCAATGTATGTACACTTTGTTGGACCTGGAAGAAAGCACTTCCGCCACCATCCGGCGCTTTCTTAGCCTCGTGTCCTGCGACCTATCCCTTAAAGCAATGTTTGGGGACGTCAAAGACGTCAAGACGGTGCGGGAGTGCCATTCACTTGCTAGGTTTCTTTACATGAACGAGTGTCAATTTGCGTTGCAAGCCGTGAAAGAGTACTTTGAGCTTGGTGTGCACAAGCAATCCAGCTCACTTTGTCACGCGTTTGTCATTGCCGCATTCCTCGAAGCAAAGAGCTCTGTTGCCTTATCCTGGACCACATTGCTCCGTTCGCGAGGCGTAGGATTTCATGATTCGCGACAGGTGGCACTTCATGATGCGTACCACCAAGCCGTCGATTTGGGCCTCTCCTTGTACAGCCCACGTCCCGGCGGCATGAAGGATCATGCTCGCCGTGGCGGACGCGAGTCCGAGGTCGTTCTCGTGGACGGCGGGCAACGAGTTCTCCGAGACCGCTGCGTTGGCCGCATCGTATTCTTCGTGGCCGTTCTGGGTAAACACGAGCAGCTTCCCCGTGTTCCCCGCCCTGTTGTTGGCGACACCTGCCAGGAGTGGCACCAGGGTGTCCGGGTCCGACCCCATCGCCGGGAGGCCAATCGTCGCCAATGTGTCGAATTGGCCGCTGATGACGGCCTCGCGCCAGTCGCGCGCCCGCATGTACATGCGGTTTTCGGAGCTGGTGGTTGACCCACCAGTTGTCGTTGGCCCCCCCATTCCGCATGGTCATGCAGACGTCCGCAACCGGGACTTTTGCGGCGCGGAAATGGCCAACACACGCGCCCAGGCCCCCTTGAGTGTTTTGACGGTCTCGGTCAATGTCAGCCGTTGGCGTTGTCATTGGTTGGCTTGTCATTGTGTACTAGAACTTGATGTTGTAAAGAAACAACGTTTGTCCCCGTGGCTGTAAGGGAAAGCGTCTTTCCCCAGCCCCGGCATTGCCAAGCTGTGTGCTCGAAATGTTGCCCTTTGGTCGAACCAATCGCCGGGCCCTCCCATGTCAGAACATCCATTTCGTGCCGAGTCAACTCACGTCGCAGGGGTCACAATAGTTCAGCTTATTGTCGAATGCAGTTGTTGCTGGGAGATCCGCTTGTGCAGCTGTTGTTGGCTGTGCCGCTCGGCTACTCAGAAGCTTGCTTGTCCTGTTAGAGTCCTGTTAGGAGCCGTAATCTAACAAAACGCCATGGCTGTCAATGGCCGGTCGCACCAAGTCGATTTGCTCCAAATGGCTTAGGCCAGGCCGAGCAAACACGCCGGCAATACCAGGAATGACCATCGTCATCCTTCAAGCTGTTAAAGATCAGCAAGGTAAGGTCGCGTGGCCCGCGGGAGATCAGTGCTCACCGATACCATTCATAAAGTAGCGGTGAGAGAAGAGTCGTACTGCTGGCCAGCTGTCGATAACGGAACGGGTTGTCTTCTAGTCCACAGTCAAGCCATATTCAGGCGCTTTCAAGAAACTGCTCAAGAATTTGCACGTCGCTGAGCGACTTCGGCCTCAACCCAACGCTAAGGACTTTAGCTCATTCCCTTTTCAAACCCATGGAATGCACATGGACCGACAGAGTGACAGTTGACGGCCGCATCTGTCCCCGAACACTCACTGGCATAGGGAAAGTTGGGGAGTTTGAAGATTGATAGGTTGGAGAAGAGGATGCAATGAAAGACAGTGTCATGTTAAGAAGAAGAAAGAAACGGGGGCGCAAGCTGAGGAGCAAAAGTGCGGAACAAAGTGAATCAACTGTGGTGGCGTCGGGGATCAATCCGGCGTAGTACATACCGTTCTTTACGGAACGTACATGCACAGTACATTCAGTATTGTACAATACCGCGCCCCTCCTAATGGCCCAAGGGGACTTGCACAGGAGTACGAACGTCCTCTCGACAATACAAGGGGACTAAGTGTGCACGCAGCAAGCATGCTCAATGACTGGTGAATGATCGTCAGCATCTATGATCGTGCGAAGATCTACTGTGGACGACCTCCACCGGGGTCCCACACGGATCTCTCCGCGATGAACCAAAATCTTGGTCATCCACAATTGAGGCGTTCCACAACCCACTGGCACACTTGCCATGCTCCTCAACGCTAACACGGTCATCTGCGGCGACCGGTGCATCCTTGTTCCGTATTGGTACGTATTGTCCGCTCGCTGTCGCTAACACCAGCAAGGAGCACGTGGAGGTGCGTCCAATCTAGCAGATCGTCCCCCACAATCACTGACAACAGAGGTACCATGAGTGGATGAAGTCTCCCGAACTACTCGAGGCTACGGCCAGTGAGCCCCTCTCCCTCGAAGAAGAATACGATATGCAGCGTAGGTTAACCCAAACATGTGCGCTGACGGCAGGGAAATGGCGTGAGGACGAGGATAGTACGTGCGAGTGGGACGAGCGAGAGCACAATAGTTGTAAATGTCTGTGGAGTCCCCCTGCGTGGCCCAGTCTCTTCGATTGTCGTTCCCCGCTCGGCCGCTTCTCCCACGCGGCTCCGACACTGAGTCACAGCGCTGACGGCAGAACTCACGTTCATCATCCTTGCGCGGCCAACGCCTCTACCGCCAAATGCCGACCCGCTTCTCACCCCGGCGCAGATCGCGGAGTGTCCCATGGTGGGCGATGTGAACCTGTTTATCCCGGAAGCGGACGAGGATGCGGAAGCGGAAATCATGATCGCTGGTGGGTACATGCCGGTTACACCAGCTGATGTCAGAGCACGCGTACCGACGCAAAGGTATCGCCAAAGAGGCCCTGACACTGTTGTGAGTGGCGCCTCGCGCGACCTCGCTCGTTTGCGCTGGGACCGACACAGTCCGGACGCGCCATTCTCAGTGGGACGCACCCATCGCTGACGCCCCAGCCTCGCGTACGTCATCAATACACTCGGCGTTTCCCCTAGACGACTCATTGCGCGCATCGGTGACACCAACGCTAGCAGCATTGCGCTGTTTGGCCAGCTTGGCTTTGGCAAGGTCAAGGATATTCGGGCGTTTGAGCAGGTTGAATTGCGGTGGGGCTGGGTACCGGCGACGGCGGGCGACATGGACGTCGACGACTGGGCCGCCATGACATGCACCGACACCCCTTATCCGCCGGCCATCCTCGCTAGCCGTGTGGGTTCATATACCAGCCCATGACATGCATTGCCCCGTTGTCGCAAGGGTTAGGATGGGCCGTCCGCTTTAATCGGCGGCGTTGCGGCCGAGGGCGATGCGTGCCTTTGGAAGCCGATGCGGCGGTTTGTACAGCCAACGTAGAGAATAGTCTCCGACGGGTCGCGCGGGCATGTTGTTGTTCTGAACATACGTGGGTGCACGGCAGTGACAATCCAGGGATTCTAAAGTCCCGTACCGCCGGGGGCTGTCCACAGCCTGTCGTCGCGAGCGCGTTTGTACGTACACCCCGCCAAACAGGCACGAGGGTGCTCTGCTTTCGCCCTCTCGGTGTGCTGAGCGCCCGGGCGGTCTTCCGCTCGACACGTCGAGTTTGGTATGTGTTCTGTTCTCCAGCGGAGTCTAGACCACAGCGACAAGGGGCACGAGTCTGCTCCGCCTCCTTGACCCCAAACTACACATTGTATCAACTAAACCTTGTGCATTGCGCGTCGTATACATGCTACACAGAAGCTGAATGGGAATCCGTCGCGACACGAGACATGCCAAAGCTGGGGTCAAACGCAAAGAACCCTGGAGCGCTGGCTGGAGTGTGTGGAGTGGAGTGCGACCTCGTGACCAGAGGATGTTGTTTGCTGCCATCTCCCTCCCCCCTCTTGTCACACTCGGCACGGCCTCATTCCAGTTGCTCGCTCTTGCACTCTTGTCCACTTCATCCATGACTTGACAACTCGACATCGCCAGCCCAATTGCTGTGTGTTGACCACTGCACCCCGCTCGTTTCCATCCCTCATCGCCGCTCGTTAATCCGCATCCCGTTCCCAAAGGATCCCCCATCACGACGCGCTGGCCGCGTCCCACGGATCTTACCACCTACCGAGCACGGACCCGGCGTCCAGCCTTTCATCTGAGCTCCCTTGTCTCCTTCGGCCAACATTGGTTCGTCCCGTCAGCTTGCTTTTTACTTCATTCTCTGTACATCCTCGCCGCATATTATACATACCGGCATGGCGACTTTGACACCACCAACAATCGGCGGCGATCCTCGCTTCACCATCTCTGACTACGTTCACGCCGGTGAAGCCATCAACGACATCAGAGGCAACCCACCTGCCGGCGGCAGACGCCATCCACCAGCACCCCTCCGAGGCGGGTCATATCCTTTGCCTTTGGGTGCGGGTTCTAGCACGACGTCCAGCCCAACAAGCCCCGTGAGCCCACATGGTCCTCCCGCGCGCGTCGTCAACTTCCACATGCCCATGCCAACACCAACACCCGACCCACTCGGCCCCGGTCCCCGCCCTTATCCAGTACGTCCTTATGGCTCGTTTTGAGCGTGTTACTGACCGTTCGTAGGGATCCCCAGAACCATCCTTCACGACATCATCTCCCGCGGCTAGCCCCCCGCTGCCCATGTCCGGATCTGGGCTCACGTACCCTCCCCGTGCTTACCCCATCGCCGGGCGCGACGACATTGGGCTCAGTGCGAGCCACGGCGCGGCGGGCATACCCGGAACTGGTAGCACCGGCATGCTCGTGCCCGAACGCACTGGTGCTACGTCCGACAGCTATCTTACGTCGCAGTACACGGGCGACGCGCGCAGCATCACGTCTTCGCGCCTCGGTGGGCGGCCCACTTTGGGTCGCAGCGCGTTCTCCGACTATGACAAGGAGGACGACGAAAAGCTCGCGGCTGCCGCGTCACATCCTGAAAAGGTCACGGGAGTCGCGCCCGTGCTTAAGCGTGGCTTCTCCGTGCAAAAGTCGGGGCCCAGCAAGTTTCTCGATAGAGTGGGTGGTTTGCTCGCGAGAACGCAACGACTGACGACCAGTTCTTCCCCGATAACTGGGCGTGCCGCCTGCTCATTATCGTCGTTTTCCTCGAGACCATCATTGACATTTGCATCCAGGCCAACCTGCTGTGGCGCTACGACAAGGAAGTCGACGCGCTCGAGGGCGTCGCCAACTCGCATCGTCTCAAGTACTTCCTCGTCGTCTTCATCATTGCCCAGTGCGTCAACAAGTGGGGTCGTGACTGACGGCAGCTTTACGCAGTTGACACTGACCATCTGGGCCGTCTACACACGTAACATCATCCAAATAGCCGGGCTGGCAATCTTCAATCTGCTTTTGCTGGGCTACGCAGCGATTCAGATTGGCGAAGTCGCGACAGTGCTTGGATCGACGCCCGAGGCGGACGCCGAAACCAGCCACTCCATCTTTTCTCTGCCAACCAAGATTCTGTCAGGTCTGGTCATTGCTGTCGTCGCAACGGCCGAGGTCGCCATCTGCGTTCTTTCGTGGTACGTGTGGCGCGAGTTTGGCTGGCGCATCTATCGACACCTGGGCGCCGACCTTGCCGTGCGCCGACGTTACCGACAGTACCAAATTTTCGAGTGCACACTGTGTTTCTCCGCCTTCTTCTTTGTTGGTTTCGGCGTCCAGTTCCTTTTCCTCGTCCTGGACAAGAACGACCCCGAGTTTTATATCACGATCCTCATGGTGCCGTTGGCGCTCGTGTGGCTGGTCCTCGGCGCGTTCGCGGGGCGCAAGGAGCTGACGTGGCTCATGAGCATCTTCCTTGTAGGCATGCTCGGTGGCGTCGCCTACTTCATCTTCAAGACGGTGCGCATCTGGACCCAGCCCGAGGGCTACGAGGGCGTCCAAAAGTCGCTCACCATCTTCACCATCTTTTCCCTCGCCATGATCGCTCTCTGTTTTGTGTTTGCCGTCATTGTCTGGACAAACTTTGGCAAAGGTCTCAAAGAGGCTGTGCGCAAGTCGCGTCCTGCTCGCCGGGGACGCGTAGAGGACTCTGAGCCAAGCTCGTACGCCGAGCTCGGACCTGTTCCGCAGCAGCGCCTCACCATCGAGTAGCCGTAGTAGTTGTATGATATGTATTAGGTGGCACGCGCGTACACCTTTGTCGTGCGTGTGTGTCGAGTAGGAGACGTAACTGGGCGGCTTGAGTGCCAAGGCGGACGACGCCTCAGACAATTCGGCGTAGGAGCATGGTTGCGCAACCCTACATGACCGACAGGGTACACACTGCCCAGAGTTATATATACATCGACAGAGGGGCCGAGCGTGAGTCGGCACCAAGGCCCTGCGCGAGTCACATCTATTCAAAACAGTGCGTGCCACTCGCGCCGCGCGTCGTAACGAGGCGGAGTTGCATTGTCAGTCGCAGCGGAGCAGTCAAACGCGTCTCAGTCAAGCGAGGCGACAACTGAGCAGGCGAGTCATTCCACACAACCTCCGGCAGTCTGACACTTGGGCAGATCAATCGCGCCTCCCGCGCCATCGCAAGACTACAGATGCATAAGTTTCTGTCAACTAAACGAGGTCCTGGGTGAGAATGGAGCGGTAACGAACCGAGCCGTCCTCGACGGCCTTGATGGCCTTTGCGGCGTCCTTCATGGGCATAACCTGGATCCATGGCTTGATCTTCTGGTCGGCAGCAAGCTGGAGCATGCGGAGAGCCTCGGTGCGGCATCCAATGTGGGACGAGCCAAGAGCGACACCCGAGCCGGCCATCGACTGAGACTTTACGTTCTGGAGACCCTCTTCAGGCATGCCGACAAAGACAAAGCGCTTGCCGACGTCGAGGGTGGTAAGAAGCTCGTCGATGGGGAGCTTGGAGCTCGAAGCGCAGCAAATGATAACGTCAAACGCGCGGAAGAGGTCCTTCTCAAACCCGGGGTTCTCGGTGGCCACGAAGCGGTCCGCGCCCATCTTGAGCGCGTCCTCCTTCTTGGCATCCGAGCGCGAAAAGACAGTAACCTCGGCGCCGAGCGCCTTGGCGAACAGAACGGCGTAGTGGCCCAGACCGCCGAGACCGACAACACCGACGCGACTTCCCTCCTTGACGCCATTACGCACCAGGGGCGAAAAGACGGTAAGCCCACCACACAGCATGGAGGCCGCCTCGGTCGAGGGAAGCGACTCGGGAAGAGGGAACACGAACAGCTCTTCGGCACGGATGTGCGTAGAGTATCCGCCCTGGTGCTCATGTCCGTCTGGCCACAGCGTGTCGTAGCCATGCACAGGGGTGGGGCAGTAGTTTTCTAATGTCAGCAAGGCCTACACGAGTCTGAGCAAAGCAAGCGAAGCAGGAGCGAATGGAGGCGAGAACATCCGCCAGATCACATGTTCCAAGTACACCCACCAACACACCATCCACTCTAGTGAATACCATGCCGTCATCACCAGAGACACTAGGCTATGCCTGTTGCACACAAGCATGACATGGAAGTGGATGAAACGCGACGGACGCAGGAATGTGAGACGTTTATGCGGTATGGGCGAGTTGCCGGCGTGGTTTCACCAGGCAAACGTTTCCATGTCCACTGGCCAACAACCACTTTGATTGTGCTTGCCACTCTCGTGTGACGCCTTTGGGTATCACGCGCTACTCACCGTTGTCACCCTTGCACCAGCGGCAGTCGCCGCAGGACCCAACCTGAGCGCCGACGCCGACACGGTCGCCAACCTTGACACTCTTGACGTCCTTGCCGACCTCCACGACCTTGCCGACGACCTCGTGGCCCGTGACTACAAACTTTGTCTGCCAGGGACCCCAGCCGCCCGAGATGGTGTGGTGGTCCGAGCCACACACACCGCAGCACTCGACAGCGACCGTGACGCGGTTGTCGGCGAGCGGCTCGAGCTCGTACTCCTTGACCTCAAAGTCAAAGTACTTTTTCGGGTCCGTGATCGCGTAACCCTTTGCCTTGTTTCCTACGGGCGCCGACATGTTGTGTGTGTGTGTGTGTGAGAGAGAGAGAGAGAAAATCAGTGTCAAACCAAAAGAGAGGAGAGTGTCTGGTTTCTAAACGCAGCTATCGGGTGTCGGTGAAAAGTCGTCCACCGCAGCATGCTGTGACGATGTGATGTGCTACGTTGCTCCGTACCCTGTACGGCGGCTCGTCACGGCCCGGCACGGGCACCCACGGCCTCCGGAGTACCGGGCCGGCCTCATCCCGGCCCGCAGCTGCAACAGCTGCAACTGCATATATGTTTCCATGTTGCCACAAGAGAAGTGACGGCTTGGCAGGCAGCGTTATTCAGAGCTTTCATCTCATGCATTACTATGCAGAATGTAACCACTTCCAAGGCTATGGCAAGCGTGCCAACCCTTGGAAGTGGGCGAGGTGAGCCAGAGCTATACACGATGGGGCGAGATTGCTGAGGACTATAGACTGGCGGTACGATGAAAGACCGGACTGTCAATGGAGATTCCTACTTTCTTCTGTAGCCTTCATTGGATGCGCAGCTCAACAGGGGTTCAAAGCACATTCCTGCTTCTGCTGCCATACTGGGCAACTGAGGGTTGTCGACGCCTTCTTGAATCTCCCTTTGAGCGCCCGCAGAAATGATCTTGCTGCTTCAAGAAGTCTGGGAAGTCTTCCATTCCACATGATTCAGTACGAGTTTGACTGATGGGGTAATGTTACGTAAACATGTTTTCTTCTACTCTTCCTAGCACAACAACAGCCCTGTGGGTGTTTAACAAGATGAAGAACACGTAGAACACCATAGGTTGCGCCACGCGAGCCTCTGTCCCACTTCCTACTCCTGCGCCCATGTTCAAGCCGCCCTTCACATCTAGGTCCCATCACATTACCTGCAACGATCCGTCGCTAACGATACATACAACTACACGCCAATCGACATTGACTTCTCTGCGGCCTTGGAGAGTGGAACAGGGGACGGGAGCTGGTCAAGGGTACCCCACTCGCCTCGGCCAGTGCGGCGGTAGAACGTGACGGGCAGCTCCCCCGAGTCGAGGTCGGCCATGTTGACAGCCCCAGCAAGCTCGTAACCCAACGACCGATGCGTAATGTACTTCATGATCGTCAGGTGGATGATGCGAGCAGAGATCTGAGCAGTCTTGGAATGGGCCGTCCCTGCGTGTTAGCGGTATGCAGCGCCCAACATCCGCGTAGGTGTGTTGGCGCTTGGGCGTGCTCGGTGGGACGGATACGGCGTGCTAGCCTGGTGGGATCCTCCGCGTCGACGGCCCACAGACACGGGGCTATAGGCGGGTTGCAAGGCAATGAACGCCAGTCCAAGGCTCAGCCGAAGCGAGAAGTGCTAGTAAACTCGGAGCGACGCTTGCCGGGCAGGCAGATGTGGCATGCAGCTACTGAGCAGCAAGTCACAGCTGCCGCGTACGGCGTGGCGTATCACCGACTCCAAAGCAGCAGGGGACGACTTACATGGGTTGCCTGCGAGTTTGAGTTCGCGACAGTGGCGCTGTCGGACGCGCGCGGCCTTGACGCCGTCGATCCACGTTGCCTTGATACCCTCCTCAAGGGCCTGACCGACGTCGGCCTCGGCGTCAATGATCCAGATTCGGTCGCTCGAGTAGAACGCCACGCCAAAGAAGACTGGGTCGGGGTCCGGCTCGCATTGCGAGAACACGAGCGTGTCCTTGCCAGAATCTGAGTATCAGCGATGCTCACAAAAGGCGGCTTGCGCAGCAGGGGAATGTGCGGGGACGAAAGGTGGAGCGAGCAGACCGTTGGGTATGTGCGGGGATAAAAGGCGGAGCGAGCAGACCGTTGGATAGGAATGTGAAGGGAATGGCGCCGCAGACTTGTCCACAGCCGTGCAGCTATAGCTCCACGTCGCAGTAGAGATGCCGGTGCTCGGTTGTGCGATCAACCGCTCGCCAAGGATTCGCCAAGGATTCGCCCGCGGAACAACTCACCCTTCGCACTCATGCGATAGCTCGTTGAGAGCTCGTACCCCGCGCGGGCGAACTCGTTGAGAAGATAGAGGATGATACGTTTCGAGCTGCAATTAGCACTTGAGTGGATGAATTGGACACCAGTAGCACACAGTAAAGGCGTTTGCACTCTCCGAGCCCGATGCGTGCGCCGCACTTGCGACGCACACCGGCAAGCGGTACGTGAGATGCGCAGACCGGACATTCACAGTCGGCTTGCTTGGCGTGCAAACTTCGTTGTGCTCGCACTTGACGAGGCCACTGCTGCCAGCTCCGCTGGGCATCGAGACGAGCGCGGTTTATTACGCCGACATCGTCACGTTCACCCTGCGCGCGCCCTCGGCGTCGCCATCCCCTCACCAGCAAAGCTCCACTTTCCAACCGCCTGGTACTCACGCGACTTTGTCCTCGCTGGAGGGCATCCAACACGAGTTCTTCATTGTAACCTCCCATACGCCACCGTCGCAGCCCTTGGACTTGTGAAACTTCATGAGCTCGGGCGCGTAGTCTACCGAGTCCATGGAGCGGATACCATGTCGCCACGCGCGGCGGATCGCGTCGATCACTGCTGGGCGTAGGTGTGAGGGGAGGGCGATGAAGGAGAGGGTGCTGGTGCTGCTGAGGCTCATGGAGAAGAAGGGAAAATGGTTGCCTGGCGTGCTCTCGGGCAGTGGACACATGCCGGTCATGCTCGTGTTGGACGACGACGTGGGCGAGATGACAGGCGAAATGGGCCCTCCGTTGCCGGGACCCGGAGAGAGAGGCTCGTCGACTGTCCAGCGCGAGTCGACAGTGTCGCTACGCGGCATGTCCCCCAGGCTCAGGCGCGAGAGCCCATTACGAAACCCCGAGCCAGACGACATCGAGCCGCCCGTGTCCGAGCTCACGCTCATACCGCTGTTCTTCAGAATAGACTGCGGAAGCGGCTGGTCGTTTACCGTGATCATTGGAGACGCGGGGGATGGGATACCGACCGACACTGGCGACGAGTGGCGGTGGTGGTCGTCGTGCGACGACGACTTTGACCGCCGGTGCGAGCCGGGTATTTTGACGCCGAGGGGCATCGTGGCTTGTTCCTTCCGAGTGCGTGCGCGCGTGCGTATGAGGAAAGCGAAGGGGTGCGCGTTGTTACCGGCTTGAGCGGGTGCTCCAGCGGGCGTGAAATTAATAAGGGCGAGGGGGTTGGGCGGAAGATCGCGCGATGCAGTGAAGCAGAGATGCAGAGGGGTCGTTGGGCCAGGTCGACAGCGTCCAGCGCTGTGTCGTTGGTATACCTATGCAGGAGTAGATGTAGTGAAGAGTGCAACGACAAGAGCAGAGGTTGAAGGTGACAAACACAAACACGTTGCGTCGCTTCACATCGCCCCTCTCTCCCTCCCTTGTTGTCCCTGGTCCCTTGCTGCGCATCATCCACAGCGCACCCCGGCATGCGACATGCGGCATGTATCCTTGTCCCGCTCTGCCCCACGCTGACAAACAATCAAGACATTAAGCGATCAAGTCATCCTGATAGCAACACGTTGCCCCCTGTCGCATGTCGCCAGCACACGCCTACAGTACTAGCAGAGCAACACGCAATCGCCCACACGGACCAGCGCCGCGTTTGGAACATATCAGCGCCGGTCGAGTGGACCCAGACACCACTGCAATGCAACTCGTGCGGGTTGGCAAAAACGCTGCATGCTTCTCGTGCACGCATGCAGCCACTCGAGCGCTCAGAAGATCAAATAATCTCATACGTAGGGTATCGCAGGACATGATACGAGTACAACAGGAGATAGAGGTTGGTTACTCTGTGGCTTGTGTTGGAGGTGCTGCGGCCGCGGCGACGTCGGCGGGCTCGGCGTCGCCGGACGTCGGACCACCTGCCGGTGTGACGGGGGCGGCTGGATCGTCTGCCGCTGAGTCAGCGGCACCAAGCACATCGCCGCCGTCGACTACATCGACCTCACCCTCCTCAGCCTCGCCTACGCCACCTTCGGCCTCGGGCCCCTCGGCCTCCTCGGCGTCCTCAGCCTCGACTGTTTCTTCCGCTTGCACTTTGTTGACCCACTCGTCCAGACGCCGCTTAGCTGCCTCAAAATATGCTTTTTCCCTCGCCTCGTCCTTGCCGCCATTGGGCCCGGCGTCACCGCTGTCTGGTCCCACGCGGT
Organism: Cutaneotrichosporon sp. PT3311B; assembly: GCA_023627985.1. Lineage (NCBI taxonomy): Eukaryota > Fungi > Basidiomycota > Tremellomycetes > Trichosporonales > Trichosporonaceae > Cutaneotrichosporon > Cutaneotrichosporon sp. PT3311B. The sequence goes on along the minus strand of JAMALP010000011.1, from coordinate 45,246 downwards.
GGAAGTAGTCTTCGGTTCCAGGCGTGTAGAATATACGATAGTTCCCGAGTGCCACGCGGAACTGAAGCCCCGAGTCGAGCACAAACGACTCGCTGTCGGCCTGCGCGGGAATGTCGCCTAGCGTCCGCGAAAGGAATGGCTGCTCGACGCGGTGTGCCAGCCCCTCCGTCGGATACACGAGAGTGTACGAGTCGATGTACTGGCGCCACTTCTGCTCGGCCGTCTGCGCGTCCTCGACGGTCAGGTCCTCGCGCGCCAGCAACTGCACAGCGACCGACTCGGTGCGGGGAATCTGCGGTCAGCGCTTAGACCCCGTTTATCGTTTTACTCACGTATTCGATGCGGTAAAGATTCTCGTCCGCGCCAAGCACACCTTCGGCGGCCATGCGGTACACGATCTGCTGGCGCGTGGTGGTGCGCTCAGAGGCACGGTCCTTGTGGAGAAGCTTGAGCAATTCCTGGCTCTTTGCGTCGCCAATAATCTGCTGCGCTTGCTTGACGATGGCGCTCACGACGCGGTCGACCGTGAACATGGTGTAGGCCTTGTTGCTAAACATGAGACGTAGCGTCTCCTCAAACGTCGGCTGGTCAATGTCCTGGTCAAACAGTCTTTCGGTCAGGGCGAGCAGGTGGTCGTAGTAGTGGCGTGCGGGGTTCTCGCCGTTCTCGACGCCAAAGTTTTGCGTCTCGGGCTCGGCGAGGCCGAGCTTGATCGCCACAGGGTTGATCGGCTGCTTCTTCTCGGCCGACAGCTTTGCCGCGATGCCCTTGCACAGCAACAAACGCGAGTATAGGATTTGAATAAGGCGGAGGAGAATGAAGAAGTGGTTGTTCGCGAAGAAGTTGGCGGCACGCTGCGGCTTGGGCTTGGCCGGTTCGGCATCGGCGGCGGGCTCCGAGTCCATGCGCGCCCACACGTTGTCATCAAGCTCCTTGTCGTCGTCGTCAGCTGCAGGTCCGCCGTCAGCCAGGTCGGTACCCTCGCTCTCGCCGTCCAGCGGCATCGGCGTGCCCGTGTCTTCCCGCGAGTGCTTGCCTGCAGCCTTGAGCAGCTGCTTACGCAGCGACGGCTGGGCACCCTTGCGCTTCTTGTTCTCATCGTCGCCGTCGGCCATGCTCGTGTCGGCGTCCGACTCGGCAGCCGAGTCGTCGTCCGTGTGGTCGGCATCGCCAAAGTCGTCAAACTCGTCCTTGTCAAACATGAAGAACGTGGGGACAAAGTCGCGCAGCTGCAGTTCGATGCGTTCCTTGTCGTTGGGGTTGACGGTGCTCATTCTATCCAAGTAGCCAAACACTAGCTTGAGCGCGTCCTTGAGCACCTCGACGTCCTTAAACTCGAATGCGTACTGGTGGCGGGGGCGCGGCTGCGAACGCGGGTACAACATGGCGTTGCGCGAGTTCATCTGCTCGCGGCGCTTGGCCTCAATCTCAGCAATGAGAGTCTTGGGTGCGATGGTCTTCTTGTCCTGCGACTTGAACGTCACGCCTTGGTGATCGAGCGCCTTGTAAAAGTTCTTGGCGTCCTGCTCACGCCACACACGGTTCCACTCGCGCTGCGCCTTCTTCCACTCTTCATCTTTGGCCTTGAGACGCTCAAGGACGATGGGAAGGGCAACAACGGGATTTTCGTGAAGCGCCTTGAGAATGTCAGGACCGAGCTCCTTGCCGTACACCTTCTTAAGGATACGCTGGTAGATGGACTTGGAGTGGCCGCCGAGACCAGCTTTGAGGTTGAAGTGTCGGCGCTCCTCCTCATCCATGTTCTGAATCTTGTTGTAGAGGGGCTCAAGCAGGGCGATGGTGCGGAGGTTGGCTTCGATGTGAAAGTCGTACTCGTGACGCTCTTCCTCCGACTTGTGCAACGCCTCCTCATAAGCGTTTTTGCGGTGCGCAAGGAAGGGCGCAGCGTCCTCGGCAGCCCACGTCGGGTGTGAGACCCACTCATCGTTGAGGACCTCCCAGCACATGGCGTCGCGGCCGGTGCAGTTGAGGTTGATTTCGGTGGACGGAAGCTTGCGGTAGCTGGGGCCATAGCTCTTGACCTTGGGGCCCGACAGGTCGGGCTTGACACGCTCAAGCATCGGCGTGTTCTCGGAAATCTTGTTGTTGATGTTGATCATGCCGCCAAAGCCAAAACCGCTCTGCGCTTCGGTGGCGTAGCCAATGTTGCCCAGGTCGTCGGCGCCCACAAGCTTCTTGAATGTCTGCCAAATGTCGCCAGAGTCGCCGATGAACAGCTGAGCACGCTCAAGCAGGACCTTGGCGTCGACGTAGTCCTGCGTGAAGAGGTTGATGAGCTTGAGGAACTCGTGATACGTGACCTTGTCATCAATGTACTTCTTGACCTTGTCAAAGAAAGCAACTTCTTCCGGCGACGCGAGCGTTTGTGGTGCCTGCGATCCGACCGGAGGCTCCTCTGCCTCGGGGCTCTCTGCCTTCTTCTTCTGCTCGTTAGCACAGTTCTTGTCGACTGACCCACCTTTTGCGCGGCAGCCTTGTCCTGGCGGCGTTTCTTGGCGGCGCCTGGTTCCTTGGGGTCCTTGCGTTTCTGACCGGTGATAGGTGCAGGAGGATTGGTCCCTGCGGCAGCCTGGACAAACGAGCCAAAGCCGAGACCGCCGCTCTCTGGAAGAAACTGCTTAAACTCGGCCAAAAGGTCGGGTGCGTTCTTGAAAAGCTCTATCACCTGCTCATAGACCTTGAGGTTAGCTACAGTCGCAGACGAGCCCACCTCCTCGATGCGCTGGTCACGATGGTAGGTCTGGAGGATCTCGAGGAAGTTTTTGTATGTCTCTGGCTCCGAGTTGAAGCGGTTCTTTATCTTATTGACAAACGAGATGGCATGGTTGAACTCCAGGATCGGCGTGCGCTGCTGGCCGTTGGAGCCGCCAGACGGTGGGTGTCCTTGCTGGCCGGTCCCGCCGTACGGGGCTGCGCCCGGCGTGGAGGGACCAGATGCGGGCATGGGATGCTGCGGTGGCATGGGGACGGACGAGGGCGCTGGCTGACGTGCTGGCTGGGGTGGCTGAGCAGGCTGGGTGGGGTTGCGCTGCTGCTGTTGCTGAGGAGGAGGTTGCGACTGTTGGCCGTATGGTGCGCCGCCGGGGTGGGACGACGACGCAGCGGGCGGGGGAGCGTAGGGTGAAGCCGAGGAGGGCGGCTCGGGTGGGGCCTGCGATCCATGTTGCTGCTGTTGCTGTTGCTGTTGTTGTTGCTGTTGTTGTTGTTGTTGCTGCTGCATCTCGCGCTCACGTTGGTCCATGGCGGCGGCTAAGCCACCTGGCTGACCAGGGACCTGGCTTACAGTGCCAGTGGGGGTGGTCACGGTGATGACGCCGTGTGCATCACCCTCGTGCCCAAAGCACTCGATGCGGTAGCCGGGAGGGAGGAATGTGTTGAATCCTTGTATGAGGGATGGGTGGCCGCGGAACAATGAAGAGACGCGGTCAATGACGCCAGGTGTGTCAATGCTGTAGTGTGGGGTGGGTGGTCAGCGCGTGTTGCCTCCACTTCTATCGGCACATCAGGGCGAGGCCACCTCGTTTCCAGACAACCCAATGGCTTTTGTCTCTGACGGCCTCGACACGCTTGATGGCGGGTGCTTGCACTCACACTTGGCCCTTGAACTCTTTCATGACATCCAGAAAACGGTTGTACACCTCTGGTTGGTCGGCAAACTGGATCTGAGAAATAATCAGCGCCGTGGTCGCAAATCGCCCCCCGGATCGCGCCGGGACTGCGGCTGTGGCCGGTTGTTACTCACCTTGACCTGGTCGAGGTAGCTCAGAGCATCGCGTACATTGAGCGGCCTGTATCCAGCAGGATCAGCCTTGGGCCACGCGCCGCCCGAGCCCGACTGTGGTGGGTTGGACATGGCGGCGAGTTGGGCTCCTGGTATGGCGCCAGATGGGGGAAGTGGAGGGCGATTTGGGCTCTCGGGGAGCTACGAAAATCGCGAGCAGAGCAGTGGAAAAAGTCTGAAGCTGTGGGTGCGAGGGTGAGGACAGGTGCAGCAGATGGGATAAGAGCAGGAGGAGGGGCCGGGGGAGCTGGATGGAGACGATGATGAATGAGAAGGACAATTGTCGAGGACAAGAAGTGGGATGTGGATGTGGTGTGTGTGGGCCTTGGTTCCAGGCGTACAAAGGCTCACTCTGGCCCGGTTGCGCTCAAAACCGAGTTCACCCGTGAGAAAGTTGAATTTGACAAACAGTCACGTGACAGTGCGCCATGATCCCTACAATAGCCCTCCTGGGTAAGCCACGCCTCCAACTTGCGGCTATCCGATGTGCGTGAGCGAGCACAATGCACAATGCAAACTGCGGACAAGCATGATACACACAAGGATTCAATCGCAACGACTGCCGCCTAGCCTGCTAGCCATCACACACACCCTAACAATATAACAAGGCCCACTATAGTACTATACACAAAACAACCGTCTACGCCTTTGCCTTTTTTACTGACTTGACGCCGAGCAGCTTTTGCAGGTCACCACGTTTACGCTTTGCCTTGGCGGCCTGTGCACCAGGCGAAGCTGATTCTTCTACGCCCTTACCCTTGGCGGCGAGCAGCGACGCAACTGACGGCTCGCCCTTGCCACCAGCGACGGCCGCACGCTTAATCGTGAGCGGTGAAGGCTTTTTGTCGGCTACTGCATCGGCGTTATTGTCGCCGTCGGCCGTGTCCTCGTCGTGGTCGTCTTTGCTGGATCCCGATCCCTCAAATTTGGGCTGGTCCTTGTGCACCGCCGGCAATTTGGTAAAGTACTTTGCAACCAGCGCGTCGTCCTCATCGTCTTCGGCCTTGCGGCGCGCAGCTTCGGCCGCGTCCTCGCGCTCGGCATGCAGCGCAGCGAGCAGTGACTCGGGGTCGTCGGCGCGTGCGCTCGTTTCAAGACGGGCATTACGCTGGCGCAAGTCGGCGAGCTCGTCCATGACTTCCATTTCGCGCCGAGACTGTTCCTGGCTCCGTTCAAGGTCGGCCATCGCGTCTCGCTCTGCCTTGTCTGCTGTCGGGTTTCCATCGCTGTCATAGTCATCGTCTGCGTCGGCGCTCGGCAACAACCCCGCCGACTGTCCTGGATCCGTTTCCTTCCAGTTGTCAAAGTTGCGCGTCGCGCCGTGCTCTGGCACAAAGTCGCCCTGTCGTGGGTCGGTCTTGAACGTGATCTCAGACGAGCACACGGGGCATTTCTGCCGTCAGCCCGTGCCCCTTGGCTTGGGGGGTCGGTTCACTTACAATGTAGAAGCGAAACACGCGCACACCCAGATATTCCTCTCCTACCGCTGTCTCCTTACGCGCGTTAAACTTTTTTCCCTTGGCTGGGGTGTCAGTCTGCCATTCTCCTCAGATTCTGCTTACAGATCCATTCGCCGCAGCGGGTACAGCGCATCGAGTAAGGCGCCATGAGACGGACCTGTATTTGCGGGTCCTTTTTGCCTCCCTTTCGTCGCTGGATCTTGCTCGGATCAAAGTCCGGCGGGAAGTATTTCTAAAATGTCAGCGGAGGATGGCCGAGTAGTGGTATGTGCTCACGTTCAACACCTTGCGTTCGGACATGGCGTGCGTGTGGGTGTGCGGTGGTTGAGATAAGAGAGAGGATGATGCAGTTTGACAAGTTGAGCTAGTTGGGTGGCAATGGACGACGACTGACGTGGAGAGTAGTTGGAACTCCGAAAATGTCACTTTGCTTCCGCCCTTACTCCTCCCTTGATCTCCTCCGTTCCATCCGCACTTGTCACCTCGTCTTCGCAGTTGCTCTACGCGCCACAACGCGTTGTCCGAAACGCCGTTTCCGCCTCTCTGTACGTTTCATTACAACTCTCAACTCGTAACGAGTATCCTCTCTGGCCTAATTGGCTAAGATCATGTGTAGTATCTGTTCTTAATGCTGTGAGAAGCGTTATCGTCCTACGGGACGTCATTCTCTAGCAATTTTTCCTCGCCTGGATCTCCTCTGTAGCTTGCTACAAGAGGTCCGAGATGTCGCTGGCTCTACACTATCGCCTTCTGATGTCAAGGTACAATCTCTTTTTGAAGTTGAAACAAGGTGTTTACAGGCCGATGTGTGCACTCGGTACTCAGGAGGGGCGACTATCCATGTGTGCGTAGTTCATTGGCACATCCACGTCCGAATACCTAATGCATATGCCTATATGCGCATGTAGTGGTGTCGCGCAGTATGTGCTAATGATTATTAATAAACAATACGCTGGTATGCTGGCCGCCCTGTGCCGCTATTGTGAGGTGGTTGTATGAGAGTGGGTTGGTTGCATGGGAGCGGGTTGTATGGGAGGTTGCATGGGAGCGGGTTGTATGGGAGCGGGTTGTATGAGAGTGGGTTGGTTGTATGAGAGTGGGTTGTATGGGAGGTTGTATGGGAGTGGGTTGTATGGGAGCGAGTTGTATATGGGAGCGGGTTGTATAGGGTTGTATATGGTAGCGGGTGTTGTATATGGGAGCGGGTTGTATAGGAGTGGTTGTATGGGAGCGGTTGTATGGGGAGTGTATGGGAGCGGTTGTATGGGGAGCGGTTGAATGGGAGCGGCTGTATGGGGAGCGGTTGAATGGGGAGCGGGCCCCACATGCCGCACGGCTTACAGACCGCTATACGCTAGACCGAGGCAACCGAGGCTAGGCCGCGTACACGTGATCAGCCCGTAATCGATCGACTGTGACGATTGCGATACCACGAGCTTGATTGATCGATTGATCCCTCCTCCCAAAGCCTCAGACCAGCAGGGTGAAGAGCTGTGATGTCCTGACCGAGCGAGAGTAGTCTGAGGGGAACCGAGAGCACACCACCGAATCAAATCAACCGAATGCCGGACACCGAACATGTATATTGTATATGGTATTTGCGCGTATGCATCTACCCTGGGACATGGCAGGACAGGCCTGCCAAACAAAGTTAAAGGTCAACAGGGTTGAGTAGGCAGAGCGATAAGTGTGGCGGCACTTGATGCACCTGACCATGCGCCCCAGCATCATATACGAGTGATGCCCAGCGATTCAGCGGATGGGTACGTAAGCGGCAGCGACGCGGAGGATACGACAGTGGCCTGTCCGCCGAGAAACAGCTACATCTCATTCGTCGAGGGACCTGTATATGCACGAAGCCTCATATAACTTGTGCTCGTTTGATGTAGTCACGACTTTTCTTTCAGGTTCCGTCACGACTGTCAGGTATATTAACAGCCTCGCACACAAGCGGGGCCGTCGGCGAGCGACCGATGGCGCTCACGGCGAAGGTGTAGGGTGTCACTTTAGGACACAGTCGAGGTAGCCCGGCTGGTAGGAGGTATGGCGGTACGTTGTTACAAATAGGTTATAGATCATATAAGATGGGTTGGGGTGCGCGCGCCCGCCTTGCTCCGCCTTGTGCACCTGTAGCCTGCAATGGCGTGCATATGGCCTGCACGCTGCACGCGCTGTACGCCTGTGAAATCAAAAACACGCGACGTCCTCCTTCTTGCTTACGTATTTGAGTTTACAACGTGGAGACGTCCGTGTATCATGTAGTTAGGAATTGATCCATAATTCCTAATGTGGAGGCTTCTCTATGTAGCTACTAGACTCCTACTATATAGCTACTAGATAGACTACATAGGAGAGCCGGAGAGAGTGACACTATATCCACGTCACTGTGACTACATATGAGAGAGTGACACTATATCCACGTCACTGCAGGCACATAAGCACATGGGCGTCCGGTGACTGTACAATCAACATGCTCATCCGGCGCCAGCCATCACGTGACCACCAGTGGTTGACCTTTGGCGCCTTAGGTAATGAGGCAGTTTAGGTAAGCCAGAGCAAGCGTGCACGTGTGCGAGTGCAGGCGGGAGTACGCGGGAGTAAAAATCTCCTTGTACTTACGTATTTCCGTCCCAAAGATCGACTGACTAGTTCAAGTCTGTTACCAGGTAATGCTTCTCAATACGCCCAGGCGTGTACAACACTAGCCCACGTTAAAGGTCTTCACCGTACAGGTCAGTCGCCAGGTAAGATTCAAAGTCGGGTTTTTCCTGAACTCGGGATATCCACATATCCGCATCAATGATGTCACGATTCCTGAGTTCCTGAATTTGCGTGTCACGTGCTCTGACGGGATCAACACATTTGTACATTATACATTACGTCAGGCACCACGTGTAGGGTTGACATGTTACGTCATGAGCGTCATGCCATACGATAGCATCTGATCCCGCTCTCGGCCGCGTCACAGTCGCTAGATCACATGACGCACATGATCGGATCCCTTCCAGGGCAGTCAGGTGACCTTGTCGCTGCTCTGCTAATTAGCTGCTAATTGCTAATTGCTTGTCATGATCTTTGATCTTCATGGGCTGTACAACTCCGGCCACTCCCTTAATCGTTGCACCCCACTGTCCCTGGGCATGGACGCCCAGGCGTCCATATACACATGTGACATAGAGCCACAGACTATGTACGATTCCTACGGTTTACGTACTACATTCTACACACACCCTATGACTCCGCTACTCCGATCCTGGCTCCAGTTTCAAGCATATCCAGCACTGGCGCTGTATGGGTCACGGCGAACGGTGAAACGGCGCGATGGCGCAATGGCCCAATGGCGACCTCCTAGTATTTGATCCCGGAGGGAGTGAGTTGAAAGCAAGGTCTTCGCGAAATACGGCTAATCAGTATCAGTACTGTGATCGAGAGCTGCCTAACATTCCCGACGTATGAAGCAAGTTACGTAACGTTTGACCAATTGACCAACAACTGTCCGTACTCTGGTCAATCGCCAACGGCGCCTCAAGGGAACAGTTTCAATGGTAGCCGTAACGGCCATCGACAGTGCCGCTCTGCTGCTGATGGCAGGCACGCTATGCGTATTGAGAAGTGCGTGTACTGCGTGTATACAATGAAGCCTAGAGTGTTTCGCATCCAACTCTGGCAAGAAGCGGATTTTGGAAGGTCATGTGGCGGGGAGAGTTAGACGTGGAGTAGACACACCACATGAGCTCATCCGGATGTATTAGCTTATTAGCCATCCTGCTGTAGATTGCTAAGCAATTTCAATCTCAATTGCACTCCCTTGTGCATGAGTGTCTGCTGCCCGCGGTGCTGTTGACCTACACGGTGTGCGTGCAGCATGTGCCAGTGTGCCGGTGTGATCACGTGATCGGTTATATCGGTGAGGACGGAGGACTCGTGGTGAGAGGTGTGGCGAGATCTTAGCAACAACCTCAGACAACTAAGATATCGATCTTAAATCTCTTCAGTACATGGTCAGCCATGGGCGTAGTCAGCGTCAACACGGCCCGCCCACCCAGCAGGCAGCAGGACGCCCTCCCACACGCACACACCAGCGTCATGGCGTCAACGCGCATGCGCATGTGCGCACTTGCACCCGCCACCCGCGCAGCTGGGGCTAGTTGATCCAGTCACCCACTCGTCAACCTTGCAATTGTCAACTCTTCCACATCCTCCTTGACCCTCGACGTTGTGCTGTCAAGACTCTCTCATCCACCTTTGCCAGTCATTCTCATTCTCTGATAGACACTTGGCTTGTTTACGACTACGCCGCGCCCGGGCGAGCACACCAGCCGTCCTTGCTCAACTACCCCTTCTCGCGAAGTCCACCTTCCCTTCTCACACCAAGCCATGCCGTTCATTGACGAGATCCTTCCGACGCGTTCCAAGCTCGACAAGGCGATTCTACGGGCACGAGAAGATCCCAATGTTCTCGAGGAGCACTTCAAGAGTTTCGAGGCATCGTTGAAGGACGCATCGAACTTTGTCGATGTCGACCCGTCAGTCCTCAAGATGCGCGTGTCATTTGACCGATCTTTCTGCAACTTTTACGCCCATGTGTACCGCACGAGGTTTCCTGCCGCCTCTCAAGACCAGTGGCACGCCGAGACGCCTGGTCAGCTGTCCCACCGCCTCACCTGGTTTCTAAATTTCAAGCTCGAGGAGAGTCAGGGAGCTGAAGGTGGCTACGTTCTCGTCTCGACACTCCGCCTATGGGCAACGACGGCGACATGGGTTGCAGCGTACCACATTTGTGGCCCAGGTTCGATTGGCAAGAATAGGGATCCTTCCACACTCGATGGGCGTCTTTTTGACCGCTCCGACCGCCTCTATCGTGTACTCATCAATTGGGTCATTTCTAAAGCCGAACGTCTAGGGCTATCAAAACGACACACCTCGATCGAATTCTGGGGCAAGCCCGAGGCAGCCATGGTGCTCGACCAGATTGATCGCGACATCCTGGAAAGTCCTCACCGGGCGCCAGTGCTACTTCAGCATAAGCTAGTACACCAGCTAGGCTTCACGCTAGGATGCCGAACGGGTGCGTTTGCGCGACCCAGTAAGTGCCTGCTTGTGGCCCATATTGCAACTGTACAGCTGTACTGACACACGCATTAGACAACACGCATTCGTCAAATGCCACATGGGGCTTGCGCCTGTCGGACATCCTCATCCTGCAGACAAAAGAACAGGTGTACGAGCTCCACATCGACGTAAACACGCTGAAGGGGTTCAACAGGGCGTCAGCTCCTCACGCTGCGCAGAAGCCCATCCTCTTTCCTTTCCGCAAAGCCGAGAACATCAAGTTCGAGGCCGCGCTTACGATCATCCCCATTCTTATCTCGCGCAAGAAGCTGTTTGCGAACCGCTCGGGCGCCAAGCACTTCTTCGCCGATCTAGAAGATTTTCTTGTGGCAAAAGACCGCGCCTTTCTCGCCGATGGTAACGGCCATGTCCTGCTTGCAGGCACGAACACCAACCATTTTGCCCTCACCGATGTGGCGGCAACCAACCACAATATCTCTTCGATGACGCGCAAACTCGCGACCAAGCTTGGCCTCCCCGACGCGAGGTTTCATAACTACCGGCACAACACTGGAGATGTCGTCCGCATTGTCGGTGGCAAGGAGCTGCAGTCTGTGGTGCTTAACCATCACCGCCTGCAGGACGTGGGCGTCGCCCACTACTCCCGCGGCATTGGTAACATCAACATCGGAGGCATGATGGTGGGAGAAACGGGGGACGAAGACCGCCTGCGCGCGGCAAACCATGACAAGCGCCTGGAACAATGTCGTGCCGTTCAGAGCGCAGTGCGGCGCAGGGCAGCAGATGCCGACAAGTACCTCATTCATGGTCTCACCACCGAGGCAGACTCCATCCTCAAGGACGACCCGATCTTTGTCGGTATGAAGAAACGGCTCGACGAGTACGAAACGGCAAAGGACGGCCGTGCCGCCGAGGTGCTTGCGGCCGAGATCACCTCGTATCGCCTTCGTCAGGTCGCCAAGCTTCGTGTTCGCCATCGACGCGACCTGAACAGCCAGTGGCGCAATGTACCTGCTGGGACAATGGGCGATTATGCCGCCGCTTTTGCCTACGTGACCGCATTGATGGAGGCTCCGCCGACAATCCTCGAGGGGGACCGAGTACACAAGTCGTTCTTTGGTGCCACCGACCCGACCTTACCGGCGAATGACGAGGATTGCACCGTCGATTCCCTCGTCGCCACCCTGGCGTTCCAGGACGAAGCAGAGTCGTGGGACGCGCAACTCGCTGCAGCAGACAATCCCCGGGCGGAGGACATTGGTCGTCTAGTCGACAGCGGTCCACCCGGACCGTCACGCGGTGCCGCGAAACGCCGTCGTGGTGAATCCGCGGAAGAGGACGAGGGGAACGCCCCCCAGGACACATTCGAAACGGTTTTCTCGGACAGCGACGCGTCGATCAGCCCCGCCGACGCTGACCATGTCCAGCGCCTGCGGGTCAATCTGCTCCGCAAACATGCCGACGTACTCGGTGTTGGGGCGACCCCAGGCGTTGACGCCTACCGCATGGTTGCGGAGTTTGTCAAAAGTAACGGTTGGTGCCCACTGTGCCCTCTCGCTCGACCTGGCACAAGCTTTCACACTCGCAATTCCGACCGGGTTCAGACGTATGGCACTCCATACAACGCTGCTGGCCTCGGCGGCTTGTTTACGCACATTAAGCAAAACCACCCCAGAGAACTGGAGAGCATGCGGCAAGGCATCGAGCCTCACTGGCTTGGGGCTCCGTGCCAGCCCGATCTCGGTCTCGAGTGGGCCAATGCCGTTGACAATGTCTACTTGGCCGCCGTCGTGGACACTACTGTGATCAAGAGCACGTATGACGAAGCCGGCGTGGACGAGTTCTACCAAGCTTGCATGAAGTGGTAGTAGTAGGCGAAGACCGTATTGACTGTATGCATTCGAGGCGCTCGTTCTACCGTTGACGGATCTGTGATTTGCGACTACTTTCACCACGCTCGCGCATTGACGCCTACATTGATGCTCGTCGGATCAACCAGCTCGTCGGATCCACCAGGTTGACTCAACCACACCTTCCTCCCTTTGCACCTTCCTCCAGCTGACACACGCGTCAACCGTGCCACACAAAAAGCCAATCCTCGCGTTCTCTTCTCTTCTTCTTCTCCCACTTTACCATCCTCCTCATCTTTCACGTCCTCGACAGCCTCGACCATGGCCGAGCCATCCTTAGCACAGTCGGCGCCCTCCATTGTTGAGGCGGAGACGAGCGGGTCAGCGACCCCCGCGGGTCCCGACCTCGGCACGCCGCCGCCCACTGCCGTGGGCAAACGCAAGAGGGGAATTCAGCCAGATGACTCACCTTCCACGATTGCCCGGAAGATGAGCCGCAAAAAGGCAAACGCCCGGTACCAAAAGAAGCGCAAGGCCAAGGAGGCTGCCGCGGTGAGTACTCGCTTGAAAGTCCCAGGACGCTAATGTCAAGCGCGAGGGCGAGCCGGAAAGCGACGCCGCCGAGGAAGGGGGGGAGGTAGAAAACCCGCCGATCACGACGCCCAACGGTCTCCCTACCCCGACCGGGCCCAATGTCCTCTGCGTCCCCGATGGCATGAGTGCCGCGGCCGTTGGCATGACTCGGATCCAGCTCGGCGTTTTTGAGCAACTACAAATCCAAACTCGCCTCCTCCGGGAGATCAGCATGAGCAACGCGGCGCTGTACGCGTACCTGACGCGTCACGATGTTGGCGCTCCTCCCCTTCCCCATCTGGCGACCACCTATGCCCAGCCAGGCCCCTCGTCCTTCGAGGAGGCCATTGCGCGCCTCAGGGTCAACATCGCCCGCCGGGGTGAGCCGACGACGCTGCCCACCGCCGGTTCTTCCTCGACCGCAGGAGCCGTATCCAGAGACACGTCGATCGGGGCCACTGGCGCGGGGTCGTCAGCGCCCACGCCGTCGGACGCATTCAGCAGTTTTACGAACCCGACCAACGACCCCTACCTCGCTGCCGAGTTTCCTCCGGACCCCTACGAGCAGCACAACGCTCCTCACGCTTTCGATGAGCACCGTGGGGCGCAGACTGAGTTCAACATTTCGACAACGCGTGCTCCATCGGCCGTGCCCCAAGGTGTCCGGCCCCCGACTAGCGATCAGTCTGGCGCCCGACGCCCCACAACGCCCACAGAATTCCGTTCATCTTGGGCATTCGCCGCGGACCCGTACGCGCCGGCTCCCCCGGCCACAAGCGTTGCCTCTTCGAGTCGCACCTATGGCTCTGCTCAGCGCCCCGAGGCGCCGACAGATCTCCTATCGTCGTGGGCCCAGGGCGTCGACCCTCAGATGCTCTCGGCGCCTCAGAACCCCGCTCGCTATCCCTCTACCGGCCGCGCCAACCAGGCTCCAGAGTTTGGCCGAGGCTACGACACCGACGGCAACTCGCGTGGCCGCCAATTCCCGCCGCTCCACTAACTTTGCAAATCAAACCCACCGCCTGTGCTTCTGTCATTATTTTGTATCATACATTCCGCGGTAACCTGAGGGACAACGTCAATTGTGTATCATGCACCGTGTTTCATATTGCGTGCAGCGCGGTAAGGTTTAGTGGCGCATTGTCAGTCACGTACTGGGTCGCGCAAATGCACCCCTCATGCAGCCTAGCCTTATGCAGCCTAGGGTGAAACCGAGCTGGTACGAGTTTATGTTGGAGGAGGACTGGGGCGCGGTGAGGAGAGTCGAGGATGTCCCGTTCAATCTGGTCCATAGTCATCTTGGTCTCGGACTTGCCCCAGAGGCCTAGAGATCCAACGACGTGTCGAAAACTCTTCCAGTTCAACGTTGAGGCATCACTTTCGGCGGTGCCACAGCTGAGCAAGCGTCTCTCTCTCACTGGTCGATGGATGCCGCCGAGAACCGCATGCTACGCACGCTGGCGTAAACTTGGAGCAGGAGCGGTCGAAAGATACGCGCATCGTCAGTACCGAACATCCACGACGACAAAGTTCGAGGCTCCCATGAAAGACGCCTAGAAGCTATTGAAGCAATGGAAGAGTATTGTAGAGAACACGAGGATATTCGGGGGCGCGTAGAGTGGCCTGGTCGAGCTCGGAGCGCGTAGCGGGCGTGGGGACTTGTTGTCGAAATGGGACCAAGAGAACATGGTCAACATTCAAGTTGACTGATGTTGTTCCTCAGATCAAAGATGCCCTGAGGCTAAGGCAAAAAGCTAATGGTTAATGGATTCTGCCTGACATGTAGACACCGTTTCAGCTTCGGATTTAGGAATCAAATATCAATGCATCAGCCTCGGATCAAGAAACTTGGGCAGTCGCGGAAGACCACCACCAACACCAGCATACAGGTATCTATGCATGCTACGAGAACAACATGACCATGATATGCGGAGCGTCCTTTTGCTTAGAGACACATCCGCGGGTGGCCCACCTCGCGCATATGCAGCAGAGGCGCCGAGTAAGATTTACGAGACAGGGGTGTGTATGCGTGCCGGGGCGGCTGTCTAAGAAGGGTATTTAGGCAGGGGCGACCGACACAGGTCGTAAAGTCTACTCGGCGCCCCGCCCTTGCGGCCCCGGCTTTTAGTGTTAGATGTCCGAGTCCTCGTCCGAGCCGTAAAACTCGTCGTCGTCGTCTTCAAAGTCGCCCAGGTCCTCAAACGCGACCTTGTATCGGAGCAGGCCACCAATACCGCCAAAGCCCTTGACGAATTGGGATCCTTCCTGCGACTTGTTGGTGACAAACTCAAGCGAGGCACCAAAGCCCTTGTAGTTTTCGGCAAACCACTCAAGCAAAGGCTGTGCCTCGGCGGCGACCTCCATCTCGGTACCAGTCGCGCGGTCGATAAACTGTTCGCGGTCCGTGTCCTTTGGAGAGGAAAACACAATGACTTCCTCGCCGGCGGCGTTGCGCAGCGTGTTCCTGACCGTCTCGAGGCCCTCCCACACAATCAGCGTCTCAACAGCACCCATGTCCAGTGCCTTGAGCGTGTCGCTGATGCCAAAGCAGTACTTGCCCGTGTCCTGGGCAATTTCGTCAAAGTACTTTTGGATAAGCCGCTTCTCCTGCACAAACTTGACGTTGGCAAGCGAGTCGGCCGCAAGCTCAATGGCCTGGTTGAAACCATTCTCGCCACCATACGACACATCGACAACCTTGACGACCTTGGCGAGCAGGCGGCCGTCAAAGAGGTCGGACGTCGAGAGGTCTGTCTTGAGCTCGGCAGAACCAGCAAGCACAAGACCGGCGACGTTGACCTTGTCGTTGGTGATGAAGTGCTGGACAGCAAGTTCGGCGACCTTGCGCACATAGTTGCGACGTGCTTCCTCACGGAGACGCGAGAAACGCAGGGCGGACTGACCACCACGGCCGTGCTTCTTGGGCAGGTCGACGTTGAACTTGTGAAGGACCTCACGGGTGTTGCCGGAAAGCGTACCGAACAGCGATCCGTTACCGTCCATGACGATAAAGCCCCACTTGGAGTCGGTCTCGAGAAGTTCCTCGAGCGGCTCGACGTGGAATCGCGAGTCGCACATGTACAGCGAGGTGTTGATGGGCTTGAAAGGCTCAAGTGCAAACGCAATCTTGCGTTCCTTGCCCTCCTCGTTGAGTACAGTGCCCACGAACACACACAGACCGTTGTCAGGAACACGCGAGTACAGTTTCAGCTTCTGCTGCGTCGACGTGATGGCCGACAGCACGGAAAGGCTATGAGGTCAGTACGGCGTTCACCCGGCAGCGTTGCTCACCGGTTCACGCGCGACTTGATGTTGGACGCAGTGCCGTACTCAGTGGTGAGCATGTTCTGAGCCTGGGACACCTGCGACTTTGGGGGCAGGATGAGCGTGATACACGATGTACCGGCTCCACGGGATGCGGCGAGCATCTGGAGCATCTTGCGATGGCGCCAGATCTTGTCATTAGCAATGCAGCCCTGCGACTATCGCACCTCGATTTGTTGGTCTGTCTGCACGTCAGCGGGGCAGTTGGCGGGGGACGTTGTCTTTTGAGCATGCAGGGCCACTCACCTCGTCCATGGATGACATTGTGCCTGCGTTGTTCTGGGTAGCGAGAAGCACGAGGGTAAGGGGTTGTTAACGCTGAGGAGCAAGTCGAGATAAAGGAGAACAAGAAGCACAACGTCAAGACTTTTGATGACCTTTGGTGGCAAGCACCTCGAGACACGGTGCACGAGGCAGAGAGCCGAGAGCTGAGAGGGCCCCAAGATGCGCGTGGCCGGATCCGCAAACGACGGAACTATTTTTTTTTTTTTGCACAGACTATTCGACTTTTCGTACTTTTACCTCGACGACAGTGGCAAGCAATGGCAGTTTTCTAATCATTTACAGACAAACTTCCTAATCGTTCCTGCATATTTGTATTTGCAATGCATCAAAGACGACTGATGGGAGCCCAACACAACCAACGTTGACAACAGCTACCAAGTGTCGTGTATTGATCAGGAATCTCGCCTTGTCCTGGCACGCCCGCGCAACAGAACAAGGTGGCACTGCGGCCAGGCTCTACTTGGACATTCCAGACACGTCTGGGTACACATCGAACCGCCGTTGCATTGTCACCGGCAAGTTGCGCCTTGTGGTCGCAAGCATCTCGGTGTCTGCGCAGTGAGCCCTTTGCTGTAAACTCTCGTCACTTGCCAATGTCCGCATACACAATCGCCTCCTTCTCGTCGGCTTCGGCGACAACGTTGCCGATCGGGTCGACCACGGACGAGTGGCCATACTATGTTAAATGGTCAGCGACATGAACACCGCGCCCGAGACTGGGCACACAGATTCACACTCTCCGGTGCGGAAACTCACAGCCTGGTACGCAGCGCCGGGGTGGCGTGCAGGCGAGCACATCGCGACGTACATCTGGTTGTCGTTTGCCCTTGGTGTAAGCAACTTGTCAAAAGCAACGGCCCACCGTGACCGCTGAAGCAGAGTCCAGTGCATGGGACCAGTAGTCGTGTTAAACGCCGCAGGGTAGATCATTGCAACGCATCCTGCAGGTCAGTTGTGCACTCCTCGTCACCGGCTTGTTCGGCGCACCTTCTCGCGCGGCAACCATAGCCATTTCTGGGAATCGCTGGCGTCAGTTGCTACCCTGCCTCAACGTGCGCTTACAATATCGTAGCAGATTGCAACCCCAATCTTCCCAAATGGAGTGTTGAACGAGTTGAGCGTTGTGCCAGCCGTGAGCGTGTCTGATTCCTGTGGCGTGAGCGTGCACATGTGTTATGAAAGGGGAGGACGCTGGACAGCGCAACTACGCCGCCTTCGGTGAATGTGTTTCATCTCTCCCGCCCATCCAGTGCCCCGATCTCTCTTGTGGCCTACCTTGAACGTCTGACGACCGGGAATGTCAATGTCAAAAAGGTGCACCTTGCGGTGCTTTGCGACCATTTTTCCTGTAGGGTTAGTAACATGGGGCAGACATTTGCATATTACCTTGTGGGTCGTAAACAGTGAGGGTGTTGTAAATGTTGTCAGAGGCGTCCTCGTGCTCGGGAATGGAGCCTGTGGGGTGAGCGTTGCCGCAGACCAAGATAGGGCGTGCCGTGGCCCCGCGCCCGTTGTGAGGGGCACGGCATAGACAACGGGACGATCCTGCACAGTAGGATCGAGTTGCAGCTTACTCACCGCCAATCAAGTATGTGCCAGCTTCGCGTGCCATCTCGCGCATGGCGGTGACAGTTTCGCCCTCAGCGCCAGTGGCGCTACCGTTGGCAGCGACCTCCTTGCCATCCTTGACGGTGGGGACGCGCTCGGCATACTCGCGGAACGCGGTGACAGCGTACGGTGAGTTCCAGATTTCGGGGAGGACAATGAGGTCGGGTTTGGGAACAGATGCGGCGGCGGTTGCGACGGCCTTGCGTGCGACGGCAATGTTGGATGCCTTGTTGCTGGTTAAACCGCCTAGCTGTAGCAGTGCGAGCCGGAAGGGCTTGGCCTGAATAAGTGCCATTGTTCAAAGGAAAGAGCAAGCAAGGAGCAGGGGGCAGGAGATGAACAGAGATGTGAGCGGCAGGTAAAGTTGGATGCCGCTGCTGCGCAGAGGAGAGCGCTGTCGAGTGTCGAGAGGGAGCGGACGTCGGACGTGAGCGCAAAGGATGAGGAGTGCGGGCAAGAAGCGATCGGGGAAGATTGTCCCTAGCAAATTGCGGCGCGGCGAACAAGCGCGAAGAATGCAAAGGTGCAAAGTAGACGTGAAGTGGATGGGAGACAAGGGGGTTTTGCGTAAGCTGTTGTCGACGGCGCGAGGCCAAATGTATTGTAGACGTGGTCCGATTCCGAGATGCCGACAGCCCGAGAGTGGTCACGGTGGGTGGGTGGGCATCGGATGGATGTGTGGGCAGGACGAACGCGCACTGTAGTGGCGTGGCGTCATTTGGCGAGCGGGTCGTTTTTGGCCACTGCATGTTCATGTTCATCCTGGAGGCCGTGTGGTCGACTCTTGCCCCTTTATCCGATGCACATCCCACAACAAACGCCCCACAACAGACCCCTCGGCACGCCCCCAAGCGCGCCCAACATATCCAGCATGCCCAGCATGCTCAGCCCTCGTCAGATACGCAGATCTTGTTCCCGAAACTCGGCCACACACACACCCCGCCAAAGTCACGCAACGCACACACTGTGGACGACCGTGCCGAAAGTCAGTCGCACCTCGTGCAACATGCACGACATGTTCCATGGATACCTTTGAGACACGCCGAGCCCGGCGTCTGACCCCTCGCCGAGGCATGCTATGGACGACGGCACGGCTGCGTTTGGACTGTGCTGCTGCGAGTTGGGACACCTCTGAAACTAGGACGAGACTGACTTTGACATTCATTTCAAAACATGTCTAAATGAGACCCCAACTCTGGTCCATCTACGGATGTCCCGCTCCTGTTCACCCAAGCACACGTAAGCCCGCATCGCCGAGCTATCAACTGATCGCACGTTATCGCACGCCGTCAGAGAAGCGACTAGCCGAGGAGTGACTCGTGTATCGCCTTGTTTTTGCGCCCTTTGACTCATGCTACAAGCAATAACAGTCGCTCGCTCGCCGCGCCGGGCGCCAGTGAGACGCAGAGAGCGCACAGCAATTTATACGCAGGTGTATCCTCCGTCGACGAGAAGCTCAGAGCCAGTCGTGTACTTGGAAGCGTCAGAGGCGAGATACACAATTGCGCCCTTGAGGTCGGAAGGGTCGCCCATGCGGCCCTGTTCGTCAGTCTCTGTGCCCGCACTTTTCGCGCATCGCGCAGCCATAGCACCGCCTCGTGCATTGCTCAATCATCACTCCTACATGTAACGTACCTGAGGAATCTTGCTGATCCACGTGTCGCGGAGTACGGGGTCATTGTCGAGTATGGCCTTTGTGAGAGCTGTGAGCATGTAGCCCGGCCTGTGTGTCAAGATCTGTCAAGAGACCGTAGTCACGCACGAGATGCAGTTGACTCGAATGTTCTGCTGAGCCCATTCAACGGCCAGCGAACGCGCCATCTGACGCACAGCAGCCTCTGCGTGTCAGCCAAGGCGAGGTTTGGGTGGGACATACTGGAAAAGTTGTAGGGAGTTTGGGGCTGGGGAATGTTGACAATCTGGGAATCAGCCTACATGGCACGGCCATACACCAACGCTGCCGCTCATGCTACCAATGAGCACCATCGACCCGCCCTCGGGCATCAACTGTGCGGCTTGAAGCGCACAAAACCAGGTCCCCATAACATTGATGTCGAGGAGCTTGCGGACCTTGTCGGTGGGGTACTCTTGCGCAATAAAGTTCTCGACGATGCCGGCGGCAGTGACAAGAGCGTCGACGCGCCCAAAATGGTCCTTGACCTTGGTAAACGCAGCCTTGACGCTGTCCTCGTTGGCGACGTCGCATGCAATGCCCACAGCCTCAATCTCTCCCGGCTCTGCCTCGCCCTCGGACACAAACCACTGGGCCAGCTCGCGCGCGGCTACGTCGGCCTCCTCCTGACGTAAATCCATAATCACCACCTGCGTCGCGCCGCTTTCCACCATCGTGCGTGCCATCATGTTACCGAGCCCGCGCGCAGCACCCGTCACAACACACACCTTGCCCTCCATCGAGAGCGAGGCCAGCGTGCGCTTCCTGTGACGGCCGACGTTGTGCAGCACATCGTGTCCCACATCACCTTTGGGGAAGGTCTGTTGTCAACAAACAGCACTCTACACGCGCTGCCCACCTCGGGGTGTTCAAAAGTGTACTCGGGGTCAATCGACGCATGTTCCGGCGTGGCCTCAACACGGTGCTCCTCGTACTCCTCTTGAATGGCCTTGGGCGGAATACCGGGCTTGGGTTTCTTGTCGGCCCTCGGCACTGTGACGCCAAACGCACGACGAGAAGATGGTGCCTTGGCAATCACGGGGGCACGGATGCGCGGAACAGAGGCCAGGCGAAACGCTGTGTTGCGAAGCATACTATCACTAGATGGTTGGGAGAATATGCGATTGTTGAACTAGCAAAATGAATGCTTGTTGATTCGGCCTGCTCCTGGGAAGGTTTGCATGTTCTGTATGCATCCACTGCCGCCGGCCCGAAACTCGGAGGTTGCCGACGTCATGCGCGATCCCTCGCTCAAGTTTGATCAAGCAGCCAGAGCAGGTTTGCAACCTGCGCAGAAAGCCAGAAGGCCAGACGGGTGAGTGAACGGTCTGCAGGACGTTGTCGACTGCTAGGTACTGCACTCTGGCAGTCGAGCCGCCCAGTCTTGCTGTAAAAGAGACCCCATGTTCTGACTCGGGTTCCCAAACTCGGCTTCTTAACACCGGACCGGTTGTACATATTTATGCGGTATAGCAGCAGAACGACCATCATCATCATACGGTATCTGGTGCCAGACGATATCCCCCTGGTACGCCTGGTGACACTCTCAGCTCGTGCGCTCCGCTCTAGCTTGTTCATTCGTATGGCTTGGTGCAGTGTTGCCAAGTGACGTCTGCTACTCTGCTCACAACTTTGTGTATTCGGAAGCACAAAGAGGTACACGCTACAGTGTTACAGGGCCCGTCTACGCAAGAGAGAGACCAGTTGCAACGCTCTGCACAAGTGCGTCTATAGCGAATCCACGCGAAGAGTAGTCTGCCGGGTGAGCACGTCGCTACTATTGCTCTCTGGACGCACCCTTGAGCACTGCGTCGAGGTCTTTGAGGGGTACGAGGCGCTTCACGATGTGTTCGCCCGGGTCGAGCTTGGGTTCAGGAGGCGGGGAATTAGCGGGGACGTCCACCTCGACCGTCACGAGGAACATGTTGGCTCCAGTCATACTGCTGTCAAGCCTGTCTTAACACACTCGCTACCCACCCAGGGTCTTTGACCAGTAGCGGCGACACTGCGCGCACACGCGCGCCATCCTTGTACCCCGTCTCTTCGTGCAGTTCTCGAAGGGCCGTCGTGGCCGCGTCCTCGCCCTCGTCAATTAGGCCAGCCGGAAACTCTGCCGTCAAGACAGTCCTTAGGGACGGGTCGAAGCACCCACCAATGACAGTGGAGGCTACCGGCGGCCGGTACTGTTCAATTAGCACAACTGAACGGCCATCGTGGCCATTAAGTAGTGCAAGGATGTGACAGCCTGTGTAGTGAGCATTGTGGGGAATGGCCAGCTCACTGTCGGCGGGTCCTTTGCGAGTCGAGCGGTTCGCAACCTCCCAGAAACGCTGCCATCAGCCTTATCCTTGACAAATTGTGAACGTCCCCCTCAAGTTAGACCTACCTCCTTGCCCTCCTGATCCTGCCACTTGATACGCTCAAGGTGCAGCCACTTGGCAGGTGTGTCAAACCTTTCGACTCCCAGGATCTTGGGTTCTTGCGCTGTCGGCTGCGACGACATTGTGCGGACGATAAGCTGTCGGCTGAAGCTGGCAGGAAAAGCAAAGTATCTTGTCCCGGGAAGCAGAGAGCGTACACGTGTGGGCAGAGCAAAGGGCATGTGTCGTGGTCGACAGTGCGCAAAGTGCGTAGTCGTGAGAGAGACGAAGCGTGTTTTAATTGTCGTTGTGGGTGGCAGGAAGTGGAGGTCTGCCGACGTCATATACTGTTGCGAACCGCTGCAAGAACGAATGACGCTCTGCCCTCAACGCCAACACAAATGCTGCATCACCGTCGATTGTAGCAGACACGTTCCATAGGAGACATCTACAATTAGGGAGCGGCCATTGAGGCATCTTCGTCCCACCAACGCAGGACGCGGAGGGCGTTGAGGGTGACAATCGGCGACGCCTCGCCGACTTTGCCAACGTGAAGCTGGGCCGGGCCCCGCTGTCGACGTTGGCATACCCAACGGCCCTCATCGTCCTGGAGGTTGCGGACGTGGGCTATCGCGTCGGCGAGCCGGGGGTCGGGCTTTGTCCCGTCAAACGCGGCCGCGCGACGGAAATAGTCGAGGCCACGGAGTATGTCGTGGCGCCAGCGTGGTTCGTCTGTGAGCTCAAGGTAATCAGAGTGAACGGTTTCACCAGTGGACAGCCGACGAAAGAGATGACGCCGGAGCAGGTATTCTTCGGCCTTTGCGCGGGCCTCTGCGACTCCTGGCGTATTGCCTCCCCCTAGCTGGAATTCGAGGAGCCCCTCCAGGACGCTCATTGTGGAGTCGATTGAGGATCGTTTCGAGCCGCGCTCGCGTTCGCAGTTCCACCCGCCCTCATCTTGCGCTTCTCCAACGAGTCGCGCGGCAAGCAGCGTCATGTCCACACCGAGATAGGCGCCGTCTGCGAGGAGCCGCCCGTTGATACACTCCTCCACTTCGCCTTCCCAGAACCGCGTCCCAAACTCTGTCCACTCGGTATCGTGGAGGAGAGTGACTGTGCGCTTGGCAGCGTTACAGTCTGGGGGAAGACCCCGCAAACGCAACTCGTCTAGGACAAAAGCCGTCGCTGTCCACGGCTGCCCTTCGTTTTTCCACTGTTCTTGGGTGTACGAATCGGGTGCAAACGTTCCTCCGGCCCATCGACCATCTTCGTCTTGTGCATCCAGAAGCGTTTTGACCCATCCCTCGGTCTCCACACGGGCTCGCACGGGCCCCCAAACCGACTTGGGCGCGCGGCAAAGGTCGCGCAGTACCTGCCACTCGAGGGAGGGGTCGGCGGCCGAGATCCAATCGAGCGTGGCGTTGTCTGGCCTGGACTGCGCTTTGATTGCAGGCATGGATGAAAGCTGGACAATGTCGTCGGTAAATGGAAGAAGCGTGATTCGCCTTGTCTGGCCTGCTTTTGAACCTGTGACATTTAACCTGATCGCAATACGAAGGTCGTATGTGGTGCGGCTCAGTGCAGTGCGTGTAAGGTTAGTCGAGTTGACGTCGACTGTTTCGCTGTCAGGTGACAGGCGTACGGTGGGGCATGGGGCATGGGGCAACGTGCAACAGTGCGGATGTCAACATGTCAATGCGGTCCATTGGTACGCCAATTGGTCAAGCCCATGATCCGATGAGGCCTGTTGACATGGTTGACATGGTATGCGTGCAATGGGTGCAGTAGTGCGTGAAACGCGTGGTAGAGACACGCACAGCGTACAGCAATATGCTAGAGCGCGAGCGTAGTTGTTGCTGAATTGGACATGGTCAAGGCGTTTAAGATCACGGGTGACGGGATCAAACCACCACCTGTCGGCGGGACCGGCGGATATACACAACTGGTCATATCCGGGGGCAACGCCAACAACTCCACTGTACTGTACGGTACTTTCCCTCTCGCGTCGGGTTCCCACACCCAACAACACCATTCAAACATCAAAACCAACTCGTCGACTTCCATGATCTCGTCGCAATGAGGATCCACGAGCTCCTCGAGTCTGTCATCGACTTTATTGTGGTCGAGGGAGTGCTCGGTAAGTCTTCCAGACCCACACACGCTTCCTACACCGTTCCCTCCTTCCTCATGCAAAAGTCCCTTGCGGCCTTGGCGTCAAGCGCGGCTCGAACCGCGCTCTTTGGAGACATCGGTGGAGGGCGTACGCCAGGTGTCCTCGACCATCGGCGTCAACACCAGTCGGCGGGCAGTGGCATTGATGGACGTGATGACGAGTGCAGGACTGACGCACAGGGGCGGACCCCATCTTTGTGCGCGAGCACCTATACTCGGTCGATCCCAAGGTCGACGCCGCCTACTTTGAGCTCCTTTGGCCACACATTGCAGCTCACAAGCTTGTGCACGTTACTATCGCGGCAGATCTCCCGCCCGCGGTGGCACCTGCAGCGGAGACCCCAGTGGTCGAATCGAGCGCCCAAGCGCATGCCCAGACCGTGGAGCAGCCGACGCAGCCCAAGCGGGAGCTGTTTACGTTCCTCGACAACGATGACGGCGGCGACCCGCCCATATCGACTCTCGACCTCCCAGGGCTACTCGCACGATACCCCGGTCGCGTCCGTCTACGATGCACCGACGATGAAATCTACTACCGCCTTACTGGGTCGCGCCAGCGGGTACCTTGCACCTTGCAAGTATAGAGCTCACGCTAGATCCCGAGAATCACGCCCATGATATTCACATTTCTTCAGCTTGCCGCACGCGGGCGTGAGAAAGGCATTGCCGCGATTGAGCTTGGCCCACTTACCGGCTTGTCGCAGAAGAGCGTCTTCCACTATGTGCGTGTGCTGGTGCAGCTGGGCTTGTGCGCCAAGATTCCCACCACGGTTGCAGGCGCAAGCACCAACGTCCTTGTGTATCGCAAGTTTCTCGACAAGAATCCCAACTACCGGGCGCACGTGCGCAAGTCGATAGCGGATGCGCCTGTGGCTGATGCGCCCAAAGAGGAGCCCGACGCCGATGCCGACGCGGACGCAGATGATGCGACGCCTCTCGAGGAGAGTGGCGACGGCCCTGCGCGTCTCGACTTCAACTTCCAGCCCTTTAGTGAGATGGAGCTCGTAGCAGGTTACATACCCCGCGAACGTTTGATTCGTGTCCTCGAGCACCCAGCTCTTACGGACCACATGCTTGGTAACCACCACCTCCTTCAGGTGATTGGTTGGCCAGAGGGATATAAAACTCGACATCGCCGCCAACTGCTGCGCCACATTACCGCCATGGTCGAAGAAGGCGTCATCGAGTATGTCCACATCGCCAACGAGCCCAAGGCGTGTATTCGCCTCACAAAGTACAGCCCAAACTATGTTCCTCAAGACAATGCGACGAAAGACCGTGATTTGGAAGCCTCGGAAGTGGTCTCAATGTCGCGTGAGTCCTCGCACATTGGTGTAGCTAATAGCAGACGACGACTATGCTGGGCCTTTTCACTACAACGGACCTGCGCTGGCGACACACTCGTTGGAGTCTCAAATACTCGAAGCGATCAAATCGTCCGGCGAGACCGGCCGCATCAATACCGAGCTTACACGCGTGTTGTCGGGACTGTTCCGCCGCACCACTGAGCACGTCATCAACCGGCACGACCTCGTCTTTCTGCCTCCAACGCTGCGGCACCGTGCAATCCGCTGCGTGATGGAGTCGGTGCATCGTGAGCGCCGGCTGCGACTGTTTGCCATTCCGCATTACGTGAGGTACATGCAGAGCCTAGGTGAGGACCTGGTTATGCCAGAGACGCCTGAGGCTGGAAAGTGGGAGGACATCACGTACCGGACATTTGCATCTTCGCCTTACGAGTTTTTCGCCATGCTGTCAAAGCGTGCCGTTGGCGTGGTCCCTCTTGGACAAGGCAAGAATCGCAAGCGCAAGGGTGGCCTAGGCGGGGACGGACACGGTGGCGAGCTGGAAATTGGTGGAAAGAAGACAAAGGGCAGGCCAAAGGACTTGGGCAAGGGAAAAGGAAAACAGCGTGCTGCCGCAGGCGAAGATGGCGAGCTTGAAGAGGAAGCCTCCCGCTTCAAGTACAAGAACGACGTGCAGCAGCGCGGACGGCCGCGCAAATACGTCTACGTCGTTAACCAGGATGGATCACGTAACCGTCATGTTGTCGGCGACCTCAAAAGTGACCCCAGTCTGCCCCCACTGCTTATCTACCTTCCCGATCACGACCTCCTTGTCTTGCCGCCTAAAGGCTACACTGGCGTGGGTGTACCACCGCCGATCCCAGAAGAAGTCATTGCCCAAGGCAAACCTCCGTCTTTCTATGGCCCGGCTGGGCGGAGCAAGGGCAAAGGGTCGACAAAGCGCAAGGCGCCAGAGGACGAAGTGGATGCCGGAGACGAGGTCAAGCCCAAGGCGAAGAAGAGCCGCGGTGCGCCAAGGAAGAGAAAGAGTAAGGGACAGGCCCCGGACAACGATGCAGAACAACTTGTTCCGCAGACGAATGACGTCGGGGCGCCCCTGGGCGCGCCAACGATTGAAACAACTCCTGAGGATCCGCCAGCTGTATCTGCGCCGGCTGACGCCCCACGTACCCTGGGCGACCTCATACCTGACGCCCGGGGTGCCAGGCGTCAAACGAGGGCTCCATCCTCAGTGGCGACGGAAACTATCGTCGCGGTGACGACGAGGAGCACACGCACGAGACGCGGCAAGAAACCGGAAGCCGAAACTCCAGCTGAACCTGTTATTGAGGCGGCCGAGACAGTCGACGACAAGATGGACGTCGATGCACAAGCTGCAGTCCCCGTGGGACCACTCATGACATCTTGGTCCTCTACCTCTAATGGGGACATTAGATTTATACAATCTGAGCCCATGCGTTCCCCCATACCACGCCGCGGTGCTTTAGAGGTCAACGCTTCTGAAGGTGTCGCCGTGGAGGGTCCGGCAGAAAGTGTTGCCACTGAGAATCCAGCGCATGACGACGGCAGCTGCATGGCCTTTGTGAGAGTTTTACCCCAACAAAGGTCTGCAGATACAGATTCATCTACGCATACCCCCTTCCTCGAGGACGTGCAGATCGACCCGGCTCTGCTCGAGGTTGAGCAGCCACCGGCCGCTGCGCATCCCGACATGACCAGTGCTGTCACGGTTCCGGACGATGCACCGACCATCGCCGAGTCGAAAGCCGCCGCCAAGCCACAAGACGATCTCCTGATCCCTTCCCAGACGACCCCTCAAGAGCGCCAGCCCGCTACCCAAGTTGCTGACGCCGTTGATAACACGCTCAATGGTCAACGGGTAGAGGATGAAAAGATGGACGGGATCGACGAGGAACCCAAGACGATTCGAAGACCCCCATCGCCTCAGCGTGTGCCGCGAATCGACGTTGCGTCGCTGCGACGTGTGCAGGAGATCCAGCAATGCCTGCTTGACGTCGGTGGCGTGATGACCGAGTCCAAACTCTTCCATGGGCACCGAGAATGGGTGAACACCTGGGCGGGCACGGAACGGGCTGGCGCGCCGGCAATTGGCACTGGCATGGACCGCAAGGTCTACAAACGGATTCTCAACCACATGGTGGACATTGGGAGGCTGAAGGAGCGCATCGCCAACATGCCTACAAGCACTGGTCGGTGGCTCAAACTCCTCATTTACTACCTCCCTGAGGTTGAGGATAACAGGGTCAATTCATACATCCACTCGCTCGCCAACATGGCCAACGCGATGCCGTCGTCGCCACAGCCTCACATGCGCTCCAAAGTTGCACAGCGTTACTCGATGTACAAGAAAACGCGACCAAGCACGTTGTCGCTCGCCGCCACACACGAGATGTTATCACCGCCACTCGCACCAAATATGACTCCAAGGGAGGTCTATCTGAACGAACCTGGAGTTGTCGCTGCCCTTTACGGCTATGTGTCGGGACGCAACTTGCGCACCAAGATTCTACACAAAGCCATTCTGGAGACTATGCTGGCGGAGCCCAACCTGCCGAGTATTGTGTCGACAACACCGCGCGTTTTTGCCATGCCGCTCGTGTTCGAGGAGCTGCGTATGCGGGACTGGCTTAGGATCATGCAGGTCATCAAGTGGGACGAGGATCTGTACGAGTGGATCACGAATGCCGACAACCGCAACATCAAGCTCAAGGACTTGCCACCCAACATTGCTGAAAAGGTCAACAAGACCGGGCGGTCATGGCACAGTGCAAACATAACCAGTATACGATCCTTGCTGAGCATCCTCACGTTCCTCCAGCTGGTCACGCCCGTGCAACCGTGCGACGAGACTACCGCAACCATCAAGCTGCCCGAGGCCCGCGGCGAGTACCCCAGGTTTTTTGAGCGCAGCAGCGATGGCGCTGCCGCGTTGTTCTTTGTCTTGCACGACGTTGTGCCTGTGTACAACTTGGCCGACCCGTCACTTTCGCTCATCGGTTTCCTTCCAGCCGCCGAGAGGATGCAGGTGGATCACTTGTGGTCCACAATTCAACAGGCTGCGCAAACGACGCGCCAGCCGCATCTTGCGCGCATGGGCGTTCCACCGTTCCCGTTTTCTCCCCAGGTCACGGGTGTGCTAGACATGACCACCAACATGGCAAGCATGCTGCAGCTGCCGCGACGGTGGCGCCATGAGCTCAATATGCTGCCGGGCCAGCGCGCGGCGCTGAACGCGACAATCGACGCAGAGGGCAACCGAAATGTTTCGGCGCCAGAGGACGTTTCCAAGCTCGCATGGGACAATGCACTTACCCCTGCCGACGCCGAAGCGTACCTTGTTCGCCGGCGGCGATTGGTGCTTTCAGGCGAAGCAGCACGAGAACAAGCAGTGCGCGAGCGTGCAAGTGCCAATGCAGTGATGCGTCCTCTAAGCACACGACGGTCACCCTTCGTCGACCACAGCGTGGAACGAGCCGCTATCCGTGACGAGCTCGCGCGGCGTATTCGCCAGGCACGTACGGTCTATGACGAACGTGTGCAGAAGGCTGCTACTCGTGCAGGGGTCGAGGTTACGCAGGAGCTGCAAGACTACATTTTGCGTAACCGGCCAATGTCGCGGCTGGGGGAGATCATCAGCGACGCTCAACTTGCTACCATTATGGAATCGTTTGTGCGCGCTCAAAACGGTATCGAACTGCCCCGCCGCACGTATACCCATCGCCCCGCGCCATCAATTCGCCCACGTCGTGGTGGGAAACCGGTGCGGCCCAAGGATCTGCCGCCGCCGACGCACGATCCAAACAACCGGGGCACCAAGCGATACCGCCACATTTGGACCAAAGAGGAGGAGGACTTGCTGCTGGATGCCGAAGCCGTAATTCGCGCAAGGAGTCGCCACACCCAGCAGCGTGGCCGCTCTGTAATGCAGCAAATCTTTCCGCAGATTGGCGATCAGGTGCTCCGCGGTAAGATCAAAAAGCTCCTCGAGGCGCCGGGCAAGTTTGCGTATTACACGAGATTGGAGGATGCGGTTGCTGCCCTCCTTGAGGAACACGCGGGTTGTTCCGAGCTTCCTGATCCGCACCCTGGCAGCATTATTGACTTTGACCTGCGCACATACGTCGAATTTGTGCGTGCCAAGATCAACAAGAGCCTTCTCAAGATTCCTGTTCCCTCTGCACCCGAGCAGGTCAACGTCAAGGCTCCCGAGCTACCTCGGGATCCCCGCGGGCTCATGCGCGAATACGAATGGGAGTACCTTAGGGTGGCCAATACGGCGTATGACCAAGTCCTCGACAATGTCGGCAGTGACGAGGGCAAACTGCACAACATTTGTCTTGGCAGCATCGTTGAGGACGACCCGCCTGACGCTCAACCTACCGATCTGCCTGTTGAACGGCAGGCGTCCGTTATACGCTCAGCTGTCAAGGTGAGTGGGTGCCAGATGTGCTGGACTAATGTGCAGATGGTGGTGTCCACTCCTATGGAGAACTACAGCATGGCCGAGGCGGCCAGGGTACTGAGCCACTTTGCCAAGGAGGATTACGAACCGCAGATTGCGGCGCTTGTCAATGACGGGGTTCTCAACAAGAACATCAACTCGATGCGGACCCCGGGCCGAATGTACGGCTATTCGAATCCGTGGTGTGTCCTCAGCGAGGGCGCGCTTCCGCCAGAGTTGCCTAAAGAGATTCGCAACATGCGTGGCCGCCTCGACGGGGGGGAGGTCGTGTGGCCACTAGCCGGACAGCCGGGCGATCTTGCACTGCTCCTGGAACTGGTGTCCGGTCACAAGGTAGACTTTGACTTTGATGTCAGCGACATTCCAGCACTTGACATGGAGAGGCTCATATACAACACCCGTGGCCTGAGTGAGTCTGTGTGGCTGCGAGTAGCTGACGATAGCCGACGCATCGTTCGAGTGCGACGTCTTCGTGACCTGCGGGAACCTCGCACCGCTAGCTTCTGGGCCCTCATCGCCAATCGCGTTTCCTTGCCCGGTGTCGTGGCCTGGTGTGACACCGAGCAATACGCATGTGGACCGCGTGATGGCCGCAATTGAGGGAGCTGGTGCCGACGGCATTGAGCGCGGTATGCTTCAGATGGACACTCGTCTCTCCGTCAACGATGTCGATGCGGCGCTCGCGGCACTCGCTCTCGAGGAAACACCGCGCGTCTTCTGGGCCGGGTACGGCAACGCTCTCGTTGTGGCGCGCAAGCACTGGTTGTCGTGGTGTGTCACCGTGAGCGGCGAGAGTGGAGCCGTTCCATGCATGCCACGCCGCTGGGTGGATATTCGGGGCGCCATCATTCCCGAAGAATGGGACCGCGCCGTTAAAGCTGTTACAGGACAGATGCTGCAACGGCCAGGGATCACGGAGCACGCGCTGCGCGCTCGCGTTAACCTTGTCCTCGACCGCATGGAGACGTCCGACGTCCTGCAATACCTCATCGACTGTGGTTGGGTGCGTCGCGAGATTCCGGATTGGACCGGTCGCGCCGTTCCCCCGGTTCATGCCACAGATGCCTGGATGGCTCGCAATATTGTTTGTATCCCAACCGACAAGCTGTGGTCTTAGCGGCGAGAAGTCTGGAGGCAGTGACTTTGCCGACGTGTAACCAATATGTTCCAGAACGTCTTTGATAAGCGTGAGCCTCGCCCTTTGCAGATGTCAATTTATAAATATGGTGTCTGCCTTCTCGACTGGTAATGCGGTTAGTGTCGTTGACTGTGTGCTTCATGAAGGCAACCTATGTACGTACATGTGTACTCTGCGGCTCAACGCACATCCATGAAACTCATGTGGCTGCGATCGCTACATCCATACAGATGCCAACACACTATTCAGCTCTCTGGGGACCTGACGGCTGGCTGACTGCTGCAGGTAGGCGGCGAGGGGACTTGGGATATGCTGGTGTAGCTACAGTACTACACGCCTCGGTCAGCAAGGGTCGATTACTCGCCTTACGGTGGGTCTCGGTGCCGTCATTGCGCCATGCATGTACAGTGGACGAAAGAAAATACGTGAGCACGGAAGCAAAATTTCCGGCCGTGACCGTATTTTGAGAAACCCGTAAACAGCGCCTCTGCAATTGTTACTCAACAACCAGAGCAGCTATGCATGCCATACTTTGGAAACTGGCTGGGACGTATGCATTATATTTACTGTGAAATTTCTGGAGCGATACAAGCTATTTGGACGACGCAAGGCCTTTAGCTCTGATGACCTCCACCATTCTGTCTGCCATATGGATGATGGAGGTGTCAATGCTTTCCTGTGGATATTGTTGAAACAACTCTTGGCAAACGGCCAGGACCTATGAGATGTATCCCGCGAATTTTTTGGCTCAAGGATACAAGGCAACGTGCCAGATGTTTGCCGCCATGCTTCGAGCGCCCGGCTTTGGGCTCACTACCATCAATGCAGATCCGTACCGGTACCGACAGCAGACCAGCGTGGTAAATCTCGTTTCGCTTTTTATGAAGCTATGGGACAGGTACGTGCACCATTGTAAACCTTCTCACTTTCTTTAGGTTGAAAGACGACCAGGGCCGTGCTGGAATTGCCGGAGTTTTTGTCCGCACTGCCATTAGGCATCTCGAGCGCATCGCATTGACGGTTCGGCGCGCTGCAGATCGCCACGGGGTCATTTTAGACCTTGGGCTGTCGGACTCAAATCGGGCAAGCAAGCTTTTGGGAACCTCCCCGGCAGGCAGATCGCCGCGCGCACGAGCGACTCGTACCGAAACGCCTAGCAACGTGTCCGGTAGCTCCCCTCCGCCATCGTTGCCTAAGTAGAGGTGGCCTTCAGTTCTGCGAAGGCTGCGGAGTAAGTCTTGGAAAACCATGGCTAGATTCTGACGTGTCAGTCGGCGCCTGAGGTTGTTAAGCGTAACGGCAAGCCCGTTTGTGCTGCGTGCCGCCTTCGATATGGTAGGAGCAGCACTTCGGCCTCCCAAAGGACATCCTCTCCTGGAAGCGCTACAAGCCAGGCTACGCCCAAGAAGACTAGGCTGTCTGCTCATCCGTACTCTCGTCCTCTCAGTCACTCGCCCCCGGTCAAGTATGTTGGGCGGACGTTGACTGTTCTCGACAAACAGGGCCAGCAGCTGGCGGAGGTGAGCCAATGCGTAAGGTGCTCGACTAAATGTACGAGAGTACTTGTATCCACGCGCTTGGTGAAGCGAACCCATTGCGCCAAGCCAAGCGACCGAGGTGCGGCTCAGTCGTGGCACGTCAACTTTAGCTTCAAGCTCGAACCAACGTACCGGTTGGTGTCGTTTGCCTTTGTTGGCTTACTCCAGTGTCCTGCCCGACCCGTGCCAAAGGTGCGAGGATCAAGGCAAGATCTGTCGCATCCATGCGCTCAAGAAACATAACGCGTTCGACCTCTACCGCAGAACGCCATGCGGAGAGTGCGTCCAATCTGGCAGGCAGTGCAACAAGAGTGGCTGGTATGAGGTCACTGATGGCGGCCTTCTACCCACGACCATCCAGGACTACGCACGGCGGGTTGAGCAGAATGTTGCCACCAGAGGGCCGGATGAACGCGCCACAACGCGGCAGCGTCGCGACATTAAGCCAGCAAGCAAGTCATCCGTTGCAGCCACGACGCGGCAGCGTCGGGACATCAAGCCAACAAGCAAGTCATCCAATGCGGCCACGACCATTGTGGCTGGTGACACCGGCAGGGTTCATGCTACGCCGTCGGGCACGCCGCACAAACCGTGGGCAACCGCGACGTCGACGGTAGTGGTGCATGGCAGCGCCGTGATCAATTACTGCGCCGGAACTCCACCGGACTGTCAGCCACCTACCACGCACCAGGCGTCCCCGGGCCAGACGAGTTCAAGCAGAACCCCGGGCCAGACGAGTTCAAGCAGAACCCCGGATCAGAAAACCAGCTCCCCAGAAATGCCTGCGACGAGGCGTTCCAAAGCTTTGTGTCATCAGGCACGGCACGCGTATGCCGAGGCGTACGACGCCATGTTGCACGACGACACCATCCACGCTTACCTACGACTCGTGTGTTTAGAGCTTGGATCCCCACTGGGACACTCCGAGCCTTCGTGAC
The DNA here is from genome assembly GCA_023627985.1 of Cutaneotrichosporon sp. PT3311B. Lineage (NCBI taxonomy): Eukaryota > Fungi > Basidiomycota > Tremellomycetes > Trichosporonales > Trichosporonaceae > Cutaneotrichosporon > Cutaneotrichosporon sp. PT3311B. Next base: position 11,663 of record JAMALP010000011.1, on the reverse strand, counting down.
TCTTTCTCCACCTCGTACCGCAGGGACCGAGCTGTGATATCAGCAGTGCGCGTTTTCTTGATTCCGATCTTTATTCGGACAGTGAGTCACTGGGCCGCGTGCGCCGTGTTCATCGGTCCCGTCTCTCCCGCCGTCTACATGGACTTACTGGTCCCAACGGCAAATGGAACGACGGGCAAGCTTGGTCATGGGGAGGCGTTGTTACGCGTCTCAGTGAGTAGGGCCGCAACATTTCTCACGCTCCAGAACTGTCTCGATCATGTGGACTAGGCCAGACGCGTCGCCATGGACGCGCCACCCCTCGACCGGTCGACCATGTCTATCGACGTCCATACGGTACGTGTCGGTATCGATTTCGCTAATCTTCAGTCTGCATGGCAAGCCAGTGACAGCGTCGGGTGCGGGGTGTACGCCCTCGCTGGGCTGCGTGCGGCGGCATGCTCGCGGGACGGGAGTGAAGATCTTGGCCAACATCTAGGCGCCGTTGAGGATCCAGCCGCCTGGGAGAGGCTTGTACGAAGGACACTCTGCGAGGAGTTGGCCGACGGCCGCCTACGGTCTGGCCGTAATGCTGGCGAGGGTCACTCAACGTAAGCGAGCTGCGCATACTCTGGCACCATATCCTTAAGGCAAGAGCGACTTGGCTCCGCGGTCTCGACTGCGGCTTTGCGTCGCCGTCGGGGTTGATTGTCGTTCCAGCGCCACACATGGGACCGCGCAAAACTGTTCCGTAATGGTAGGTCGTGATCGCATACCTACACAGGCTGTCACCTCCACAGGCTGTCACCTCCACAGGCTGTCAACTAATTTCACATGTATCCCATTGGGAGTTGTAGTTTTATGTCACAGATGTGATGTTGTTTTCCTCTTCGGCCTTGTTTGGACGGAAAACAGAAAAGACTATTGCTGCCGTATGCACTCTGACGGCCCAACTGATGCGCCGACAGAACACAATTTGCCCATTTTCCGACAGCCACCGGCTCAAATTTCTCAGTGGTGAGCTTGGACAGTCTGAGGCCTAACAAGAGTACTTCCCATGCTTCTCGCTTCGGTCTCTTTGAGGTGTCGCGCGGACTGTTTGCATCTTTTAGAGGGTCTGTGCAATTACTCCGGTGGTGACGCCACACCGTCAACGGCGCCGCTGCCCGTTACTAAACAGCTATGATGGGTGAGCCATACAGTACACCATGGTCCCAGTCGTACTTACCTTACGGCCTTATTCAGTCAAAGACTGGGCAGGTATGTACGCTCAGTTGTGCCGTACATTACGGCCTTGGTCACTGCCTTAGCCGTATATGAAGGCCTTTATCGTACACTACGGCCTTAATCGTACACTACGGCCTTAACCGTACACTACGGCCTTAACCGTACACTACGGCCTTAACCGTACACTACGGCCTTAACCGTACACTACGGCCTTAACCGTACACTACGGCCTTAACCG